>JARKHS020031500.1:0-22561 GCA_030143305.2 Amblyomma americanum | reverse complement strand
TTGCTTCTGCTCTGAATCCTCACTCCAGAAAACATCGTTGTGCAATCCATGCAAGTTGCGTAGTGCTCGACAAGGTTAGCACCTTCCCTATTCCTTAGGTCTCTTGCGCGCTCCCGGAACCGGTCTTTTTAAACATTTAAATGTTTTAAAAATTGATTGTTTCAAATAAACATTGTGCTATTACCATTGAGGATACACCTATGAGTGTACTGCAGAACTTCGAAAAGCATGACAGGGGGCTCACTTTCACGGACAAGCTCACGGTTGAAGACGGCTTGCAGTTCTTGGATGTAAGAATTAGACTTACCAATAAGCACGTTTGCTGGTCTTACTCGCCCAGAGCACAAAAAGATCTATTGCCTTATAATTCATCCCATTCAAAAATTGTGAAGAGAGGAATAGCTAAACTCTGCTTAGAGTCTGCACTCCGAAAATCTCGTGTGCATGATGTGCAAGATAGTTTTGAGAATAAATTGGCTAGGCTTGAGGCTTGAGGTTTCCCTGGGTCGGTTGTTCCCACTGTTGCAGTAGCGCTCTTGATGAGGTTGAAGCCCCGAACTCGTAAGGAGGCAATAACCCCTCCGCAGGCCAAAGTCAGGCCTGAAGTGATGCCCTACGTGCACAAATTTTTTCATGGCCTCAAAAAGGCAGCAAATCGGCACAATGTGCCGTTGGTCTTTTCAGCCCCTCGGAAGCTTGGCCAGTTGGCCCGAAGCATCACAGGTGAAGCCACAAAACCTGGCGGTAAAAAGAAACACGGGAACCGCTTTGCGGAATGTGCCACAGGCGTTGTGTACGAAATCCCCTTGACGTGTAGCACGTCCTACATCGGGCACGTCCTACATAGCGCGAACGGGGCGCTGCGTCAACGACCGGCTCAGGAAGCACGCAAGATACCTAAGGAATAGGGAAGGTGCTAACCTTGTCGAGCACTGCGCAACTTGCAAGGATTGCACACCGATGTTTTCGGGAGTGAGGATTCTGAGCAGAAGCAAGTTAAAAGCAACCCGTGAAACGATAGAGGCATATTATATTCAAAGAGCTGGGTCAGAATGTGTCAGCGATATTTCGGTCATTTTGTATAATGCAGAAAAGGCGTTCCTTTCAACGTTTTTGCGGTAAAGATGTGATGACATTCTTTGTTTCTATTTTTCTTCTATTCCCCTTTCACGGTGTGCGCCTGCGCTGGTCTGAGAGTAATTAAAATGTGTGTGCGTCTCTGAACAAACAGTTGTCAGTCAGTGCTGTGTTCGTCCTTCTTCTCTTCCTTCTTCCTTCCTTTGGCTGTGTGCCGTTGCGCAGAGAAAAAAATATGAGCTTCAATCAAGAATACCAACTAGCCCAAGAACTAACTCTACTGAACATACCTGGTTCATGGGGCCTTGGTCCGAGCAAAACATCAAGAGCTTGTAGAACTTCTTCTGGTCCAAGCAAAGCCACAGCTGCAAATTGAAGAAAAAAAATGTAGGACTTACTAGTAACTAAATGTGACCAGATATTTCACCGAAGACTTTAAAAACTTATAATATCGAATGATAAATAAACTAGCCTTCAATTAATGCTATTTTTGAGCGAAGGTGCAGCGGTACTTCAACCATAGGCGACCACAAACGGAACACGCAGTGATGAACGGAGGCGGACATGAGTTAAGCCTTCGGCAGCGCGCACAGCGATCAGGCGACGCTGAGTACAAAGTAAAAGCCTCTCCTCGGGCGTGTACGCATTGCAAATACTTGCAAATGACATTAAAGCTTTGATAGCGCGGCCACGATGCAAGCAAGAGCTGAAGCTAATGTCATTAATGTCATAATGACATTAAAGTCTATTGCTGACCGGGGGCTATTGCGTTTGGTTTGGATTCAGTGGCTTCTGCAGCGCGATTAAGTAGCTTATGGAAGGAAGACGACGTGTCCTTGATAAGGTGCCGCTTCTCTCATTTCCGGAGGCGCCTTTTGCAAATTCCGTTTCAGCACCTGGGTTTACCTGTGTCCTGTGCGATTGTTCTTTCCATTGGCGCTTCTTTGCTTGGACGAAGCGACGGGAATGTGCAATTTGCTGTGCAAAATTTACTTCAAGAAACTCAGCGACTACCATTCTAATATTTTTCTCCCGCTCTCAGTCAGTACAAAGTTGAAACATTACAGGCATTTTATACTATTATGCAAATTAAGCCATTGACCCCTCTTCGATCTCCAAGTTAACAGAACCGCTGTCTTTCAGTCTTCCAAGCTATGAAGCTATATACTATTACTACTCCTTTTCCTGTCAAAATGTTCCTGTTTCCAGGCATTAACCGCCAGTGTCTTGGCCACTCCCCGTAGTGTGTATGTGCAAGCATTATTTGAAGCCGACCAGCCAACCAACCAACCTTCACATCGCTGTAGTGAAAATCTCGCCTGCCGGGGAATTATGTTCCCTATGCAAACGAACTGGATTCGCGCCATCCGAGCAGGATTCAGACGCTCAGTCGATATTTGGTCTCGCGGCATACAGCCAATTTCACGCAGTTATTCCTGGACCGGAACTGTGCACCGAGGCTAGCTCCTAGCGCCTCCTGTGTCATGCTGGCGGGGGTAGCTCCGCCTGCGCCGCTTGCCTCAGTGGCATTCCCGTCAATACAACTGCCTCCAGAATATAGGCCAAACCTCCAAAATCGTGCTTTTCTTTCATCAGATACGGCACCTGCCCTGACTTCTCCAGCTGCACAACAGCCTGTGAGTGATTTGCCCTCTGGACCACAGACTGCTACATGTTACTAGCATTAAAATACACACAAAGGACAGAGAGCAGAAACACACAGGACCGACGCTAAACTTCAACTGGCGTTTATCGTACACGTATCTGAAGAAATCACTACGCGCATTTGCGCATGCTCGATACACAAGACCTTTTTGATTTCGCTGGTTATCGGCGACACATAGAGTAAAAAAGGAAAAGAAAAAAGTAAATTCACAATAGATTGAAGCGCGTGCTTTTTGCCAGGTATGCAATTTCGTTACTCGTGAGGGCTATTGAAGGGGTACTCACGCAGTTGCTCCTGCTTTATTGATACAAAAAGCCTGAAATATTTCCCTATCTACCTGCTTGTGTGTTTCTGCTCGCGGTCCTTTGTGTATTTTAACGCTAGTAATATGTCGCAGTCTGTGGATCAAAAGCACCATCTAGCCAAATTTAATTCCTTAATCGCCCTTTGGATGGAACACGGGTATGACTCTACAGCCTATACTTCTGAATCGACCATCACCAGTACTATGTGAGACGCTGAGCACTCCGATGGACCTGCCATCAGCCCCGCCAGTCGGGCTGCCGGGCCTCCGCTGTACTCAGAAGCGCCCTCCGGGTGATGCTACTGCTTGTTTCAGTTCGGCCAGCGGCGGCTCACAAGGCAAGCGTTCCTGCCTGACGACAGACCGCCCAGTTGCGTCTACCCACTGCTCAGTGAGTTACAAAGCGACTATCCAAACTCTGGCAACGAAAAGCCTTACAGATGTACCGAGCAGGATTCTGCAAAGCGAATCTGGATGCTTGTGTCGCAACGGAAGGTTTTCGCGGCTTTGCCTCCAGAAAGAAGTCCATTACCATTGCTGTGCGGCTCCTGACCTTGGCTGCTGTGGAACGTCTGCAAACGCTACACTGCATTACAGCTACCAGAGATGTATCGGTGCCGGTACAGGTGTCCCTGGATAATGAATCCGACTTGCAACGTTGTGTTGTCTACAACGTCAATGTCAATGCAGTCAGCGTGAGCTTTACTGTTCCACCCACCGAGTGATGCAAGCACTTTATATAGGAAAAGGGTGCTCTTGCATCGTCACCATGCAGGGCCCACCAACATCGCCAGCCTGCTTGTACTACTATGGTTGCACTTTACGGCCTCGGCCATACAAACCAACCGCCGTCTACTACTCCAATTGCTTCAGACCTGGCATATGCGTAGATCTTACCCTTTCACAACTGAAGTGGAACCTGCACCGGTAGGCGCCGCGGCGTACAGATGTGGCCTCTGCAAAACTGACGACCACGACATCACCTCGCCCACTTGCCCCATGAAGCAGAAGGCAACAAAAAAGAATCGTCATGGGTACTCTAAGCAAATGACTGAGAATGAGAATACATCCCCTCCAACCGGTTTGCAGCTCTCCAGTCGGATTATGACGAGTGGCCCGAATTTCCCGTGCCGCACACGCATGAATGCTACCCAGCAAACTTATAGCGATAAATTGCGTAAAGATCGCCGGCATAAATAGGCTACAAAACAGTGTAGCATCGCGGAACCCCCCAACGATGGCATGGTCGCAGCTGATGACCAAATCGCATGCCTTTTGGCAGAGCTCTCAAGGCTCCGGCAACACCGTGAACTGCTTGCGCGCCGTAGACATGCAGCTGTATCTGGCATAGCCACTGTAAACGACGAATCAGCACCGACCATGTCCCGCCCACCGGCTTCATTCAGCGCTCCTCCCAGAGTATCTGCTGCAATGCCAGATAACTAAAGCATCCCTGGTCCACTTCATGGTGAACCAGTTATCAAACCTGACATCTGTTCCCTTGCAACGCTTGGACTACAAGCCGAAGATGGCGCGTTCCGGCTTTTCTGGTGTGCTCCAGTGGAACTGCAGAGGCCTTTCCACTAAAGTGCGGGAGCTCAAAACTTGTATTCGCTTGCAGAAGCTCCAGGTATGAGCCATGTTACTGCAGGGGACCAGTGCTCTGCCAGCAGTTCCCGGCTTCAGTGGTTACGCGTCGCCTACGATGAACGACCATTGTGTGCACACTGATTCCCCTCCACAAAAGGCGGTGGTATACGTTGGCACGCGTTTCCCTCATGTATACCTCTCTCTGGAAACTTGGTGCGTGTTGTGTTGTGTTGGCTTTCATGGCACATAGGCAACTGAAGTCATCATACGCCATGAACAAGGTAGAGCAAACCTGGTGCACCTCATACCAGGAAGTAGTAGCAGTTGCTGTAAAAATTACCCAAGTCAACTGTTGTGGTGGTATCTTAAAACGTTAGACCAGCAGGTGCCGCTCCCTCCCGTATTAATCTCGGCTGGAATTATTGAGTGTGCGTAGGAAATACCCCGGGATCCGATTTTAGTCCGAGAAGACTACAACGCCCCACACCCAGATTGAGGGTACCCTACTTCGAGCCCCCGTGGCAGGCGTGTGCGGGATGCCTTCGCGGATGCCATGTTTATTCTTATAGATCACCCCGGTTCAGCAACGTGGGCTGTCCGTCACAGTCCCAGTACCACATATGCTCCTGATATGACCTGGTGGTTTGGCCCCGGCACTCCCTCATGGCACCCAGCGCCTGAAGGTTGGGGGAGTGACCACCACCATATCATCATTGGTGTCCATCCATCACGTGCTGCCGGTTACGCTGCAAGTGCACGATGGTCAACTGAGATTGTTTCCGAACTATTCTCAAGGATCTCCCAGCGGAGTCATCACCATCGCTTTTTCACCATCATCATGCGCGTTAAACAGGGCTACCACCTCCACCAGGCAAATGTCGATCGACCGGTTCCTGATATCGGTCTGCTGAACTTGTGGGTTGCTCGCCGCCAGGCCGAGCTGGCAGCTTCTCGCGATCCCACATCAGCACAGGCGCGTATAAGAATGAACCGACAAGTGAAAGGAACACCAATGGGAGCATCCATCTCTGTCGTCATAGCCAATTTAACAATAGAACACGTCGAACAGCGAGCCCTCAACTCATTCCCCCCGAGACCAAAGATTTTCCTCAGATATACTGACGACTGCTTCGCCGTGATAAAAAATTTCAGACTCAAAATTTCCTTCGTCATTTAATCTCCGTAGAACCTGACATTCAGTTCACGCTAGAGGTGGAACAAGAAAACTCCCTGCCGTTTTTGGCCGTCCTCGTGTCCCGAAACAACAATACCCTTCAATTCTCCGTATACCGCAAGCCAACCCACTCAGGCCGGTATCTCCACTTCTCTTCGAACCACCCGACAGTCCATAAAGCATCAGTGGTGAAGACGCTGTTCAGAAGAATTGAGACACAGTGCAGCACAGAATTTGACAGAAAAAAGAACAACGCACAATATTCAAAGAACTCATCATAAACGGCTACCCAAAAGACTTTATTCAAAAAACCATTCGACGTCAAAAATACAACAATCGTCAAGAAATCAACGCACAAAGACCAACACCACAACCAAAATACGTCACTTTAACTTATGTCGGAGGTGTCAGCGAAACCATCGCCCGAATCCTGAAAAAGTTGTGTCTCCAGGTTGTGCACAAGCCCACAAACACTGTTGCACTTTGCCTACCTGTTCCCAAATACCGGCCGCCGAGAAAAAGAACCCAAGGCATTGTCTACCAAATTCCATGCGCCGACTGCGACGCAAGCTACATCTGCGAAACCAAAAATTTCAAAGAAAGAATTCGGCAACATAAAAACGACGTCCGCAAATTCGCAAGAGAGCGCAATACAGTAGCCGAACATTCCGAGGACTCCGACCATAGAATCAACTTTGAAGAAACCCACATCCTCGGAACCGAAACAAATTACCACAAGAGGCTCCTTCTGGAATCCTGGCATATCCAAACCACCCCGAACGATATCAACCGCACAAAAGTGAACCTGCCCCTAGTATATGCCCAGGGACCTCGCTCTTCAACGCAACGAAAAAAAGTCGCCATGCAGCACATCCCTGCAGTGCGCCAGCGTGACTAACAGCCTAAACCCTGTCGTTCTTTTCACCCGCCCTCCCCTCCATACTTAAAAGACGCTTGCTACTGCCCTCAGTCACCCCTGATGAAGGAGCCGAGTCGGCTTTAAAATGTTGGGTTAAAGTTAATATTTTTGGATGGAGATGTGCAGTTTATTATAAGTCTTCAAACCCATCTAGACAGGTAAATCTGTCAAAATGTTTAGTTTCTAATCTATCTGTGCAGACTACGGGCTAGAAGCTATGCAGCTTGCCAAAAAGTACATCAAGACCATGCAAGGCATCTCGGTGTTCAAGACACACCTGTAATTCGCCAAGAAATGCAAGGAAAACAAGGTTGTACCCCAGAGCCTACGACTACGACGCCTGGTCCCCACACGGGAAGGACGAAACATCATCAAGGCAGAACAGCACCTAGTGACGGCACGAATACATGAGTGCCGTAGCGTGATTAGGAAGAAAGAAATCGACGCCTTCTTCGCCCGCCGACAACTCGAGCACAAGATGCTCAAACTAGTGACGTCTATCGAGGCATTTGCCAAAGAAACTGCATCATCGGAAGCCGACAAACACCGCACCAAGCAGACAGAGAAGTTCTCGAAACCTCAACGCCGGCCAGAACAACCCCCACCGGACCATTCTGACCTCGTCGCCAACTTCTCCTTCAGGAAGCTCACAACCGCCGAAACGTCAATCCTAGCCAAGGGACACAAATTCAACCTCCAGGTTAATAGACCCCCCTTCCAGCAATCGTATCTGCGCTTGAAGTCGGTATCCGGCAACTGGAACCTTGTGTACGAAAAGAGGTCAGGCTCAAAACAATAGGTGTACTCAATTCAGTGCAAGCACACCGAAAAGAATCAAACCAAAATCCGGACGAAAGGCAAACCCTGCAAGACCTCAAGACAGACACCAACATAGTGATCCTCCCAGCGGACAAGGGCAACACAACAGTCGTTCTGGACCGATGGGACTACGAAGAGAATATATCCACCTTACTCAGCAGTCAAGAATATGGAAAATCAAAGAAGGACCCCACAACCACTACCCAAGCAAGGATAAACAAAACATTCAAAGAAGTATTAGAAAAACACCCCACCTACCGAAACCTCTACCTTCAGTTATTGAGCACCAACGTATCGGCTCGAGCATTCTACGGCTTGCCCAAAGTCCACAAACCGGGGATCCCTTTGCGCCCGATTGTCGACTTCCGGTGTTCCCTTCTTCGCTCGTTGTCAGAATACCTTCACAAACTAATATCCCCAATCGCAGGAAAAACAGCGACCCATATCCGTCATTCCAGGCAGTTCATCGAACTGGTTTCCCAAGCCACCATTGAGGCCAACGAATGCCTTGTCACCTTCGACGTGGTGTCCCTTTTCACAAACATCCCCGTGAAGCTTGCGGTGGCCGCTACCCGTGACGCCCTACAACGCGACGACACACTCGGCGCACGAACCCCGCTGAGTGTAAATGATGTGTGCCGCCTCCTGGAGTTGTGCCTATCAAACACGTACTTCTCGTCAAACGGGGAATTTTACCGAGAAGTGAAAGGAACACCAATGGGAGCATCCATCTCTGTCGTCATGGCCAATTTAACAATGGAACACGTCGAACAGCGAGCCCTCAACTCATTCCACCCGAAACCAAAGATTTTACTCAGGTATGTCGACGACTGCTTCGCCGTCATCAAAAAATCTGAGACTCAAAATTTCCTTCGTCATTTAAACTCCGTAGAACCTGACATTCAGTTTACGCTAGAGGTGGAACAAGAAAACAACCTGCCGTTTTTGGACGTCCTCGTGTCCCGAAACGACAATACCCTTCAATTCTCCGTATGCCGCAAACCAACCCGACAGTCCATAAAGCATCAGTGGTGAAGACGCTGTTCAGAAGAATTGAGACATACTCCAGCACAGAACTTGACAGAAAAAAAGAACGCACGATATTCAAAGAACTCATCATGAACGGCTACCCAAAAGACTTTACTCAAAAAACCATTCGACATCAAAAACACAACATTCGTAAAGAAAGCAACGCACAAAGACCAACACCACAACCAAAATACGTCACTTTAACTTATGTCGGAGGTGTCAGCGAAACCATCGCCCGAATCCTGAAAAAGTTGTGTCTCCAGGTTGCGCACAAGCCCACAAACACTGTTGCACTTTGCCTACTTGTTCCCAAATACCGGCCGCCGAGAAAAAGAACCCAAGGCATTGTCTACCAAATTCCATGCGCCGACTGCGACGCAAGCTACATCTGCGAAACCAAAAATTTCAAAGAAAGAATTCGGCAACATAAAAACGACGTCCGCAAATTCGCAAGAGAGCGCAATCCAGTAGCCGAACATTCCGAGGACTCTGACCATAGAATCAACTTTGAAAAAACCCGCATCCTCGGAACCGAAACAAATTACCAGAAGAGGCTCCTTCTGGAATCCTGGCATATCCAAACCACCCCGAACAATATCAACCGCACAAAAGAAAACCTGCCCCCAGTATATGCCCAGGGACCTCGCTCTTCAACGCAACGAAAAAAAGTCGCCATGCAGCACATACCTGCAGTGCGCCAGCGTGAATAACAGCCTAACCCCCCTCCCCCGCGCCTTTCGCGACACAGCTGTCGTTCTTTGCACCCTCCTCCCCTCCACCTTTAAAAGACGCTTGCTACAGCCCTTATACCCCTGTCACACGGGCACTTGTAAGGCCTTAGAAATTAAGGTCCTTTGCCCCAAAGGCGCGTGACGCGCATCTACACGGCAAAGCGTCGAGACCTTTGCGATAAAGGTCAGTAACAATAAAGGCGGCCGTCAGCGGCCTTAAAGTTGCTTAAAGGAGCAACCCAGACGGCAGCGCCAGCTAGCGAGCTCAAAGAATAAAAAATTGACGCAATTTTTAGTTTTGAAACTGTAAAAAAATATCTAATTTATCTTATTTAATGGTTAATTTTGCGTTACAGTGCACTTAACCGTAGAGGAGGCTATGACTAAAGACATCTACACTGCTAAGAAAGGACTTGAACGCTTTTCAGCAGCCGCATCGACACACACGTGCTTGTGCATCTCGCTTTGCTGTTTTTTCTTCGTTTGCTCTTTGTTGTGTGCGTGTTTTGAGTTTGCTTGTGTGCACAAAGACACAAGCAACAAAGCACGCTTCTCGAACACGACGAGGAGCCGAACGGAAAATTGCGCCTACCGTGGTCGGACCGAGAACGATGAAAAAAAAAAGAAACTTTGTTACAAAATATCCGTTTCTCATCGTCAGAACGCTCGTTTATTATCGTGATAGCTACTTTTTCCAACATAAACGAAAGCACTCTTAGCTGAAGTGCTACCGTCTGCTTTAATTTCATAATGTTACTAGCGCTGCTGCACACACAGGGGTGACTTTTGGCATTCACGGAGGCCGCGTTCTAGCTCCTTTGGATTTGCCGTGTAGCAGCGTCGCTGCTCCTTTTCGGATTTCCTCCTTTAGTGCAATAAGACAACTTTACGGCAAACGCCGAGAAGAAGCCCCGTGTGACAGGGGTATTAGTCACCCCTGATGAAGGAGCCGAGCCGGCTTCGAAACGTTGGGTTAAAGTTAACATTTTTGGTTGGAGATGTGCAGTTTATTATGTCTTCAAACCCAACCAGACAGGTAAATCTGTCAAAATGTTTAGTTTTCATGAATGAACTATATTACTGCTAAGGCTCGCAGGTACCAACGCGATCAATCATGAAGGGAGTAGCATGCGTGGTGCGAGCAGTTTTATGCGAAGTCGTCGAATGCATCTCTCTGGTGAACTTTCTGTGCAATGAAATAAGGTCACCGTCGCCCCGACGCAGCTAGCACCGCATGCTTCACACCTAACTTGTCTCCGGATGATGTCGCCAGAGAAGCGGCACGGAAATTCTTTCCAAAATATGACGTGTAGCCCCCCTCAGCTAACCAGTCTAACTTGGCAGGGATTCCAGCTCATGGAGATACACTGCCATCAGCACCAGATGCCAAGGGATTTGCGTCTCCTTTTACCATGCCTGAGTAGCTTGCAGTAATAGATGAGGCTAAACGAAAGACATCGCCCGGTCCGGATGCCATTCCATATGAGGTGTACAAGAACATGAGTTGTGCTGTCCTCCCTCAACTTCTAGACACCATTATCACAGTATGGCTAAACGCCTCTGTTCCTGAGACCTGGAAATTCACCATTGTTCCCAATTCCAAAAGCAGGGAAGCCACCTACGGACCTTGGCAACTTTCGGCCTATTTCACTAACATCAACGCTGTACAAGCTGACAGAGAAAATGTTAGTCACACGACTTTCGCGGTGGCTGGAGCACCATGGTTTCTACCACCCCGCCTAAATTGGCTTCCGTTCATTCATTGGCACTGAAGATGGCTTGGCTGTCTTGGCGTCGCAAGCTCTGTCATCAACTCGCTGCCACAGTGTACGTACCATTTTCACCATGAATATCGAAAAGGCTTACGATAGCATAAGTCATGCTGCCATTTTGGATTCTACTGACATGCTGCGTTTCCCTCTTCGAGTATGCAATTTTATACACTCCTTCCTTGAAGGCAGGAGAGTTGCCATAAGCCTCAGTGGTGACTCCATAGGATCATTCGTCTCTGTTCGCGGTGTACCGCAAGGCTCGGTACTGTCACCAACGCTGTTAAATACCGTATTTACGCGCATAATTTGCGCACTTTTTATTTATAAAGTAGGGCTCGAAGAAGGGGGTGCGCAAATTACGCGGGGATTCCGCGAGCGCGACTTAAAAAACTTTACAAAGGTAATAACGCGCAATATAGGTATAGTGTGTGTTGCAGCGTATACGTCAGCACCCGAACCCGCACCCCACGCTGGCCGCCCCCCGAAAAAAAGTTCACTCTAAATGAAAAGCCGCGCAACCCCCCCCCCCCCCCCCCCCCTTCCCCTTGCGGGATGGCATGAAGGTGCGTGCATGAAGCTGAATAAGATGCTAAAACAGTGTCATCGCTTGCAGCCCAACCAGTTGTTCGGTAGTTCCGGATTGCGTAAGTTTGCTTTCGCAACTTCGTCCGGGATAGCAAGCACGAATCAATAAATCCCATATCACACCATTCAATTTCTTAACAGTACCGCGCGAGCGTCGACCAAACTGCTTGTCGGCGCCTTATCACGGCACGGAGCTGCGAAGCCAGCGACAATAGCCACGTGCGCACTGGGTTGCCGACACGATTGTCGTCTATGGGCAAACTTGTGCGCACGCTGTTATTCTTGCTGGCTTCACCGCTCCGCGCCGTGATAAGTCACTGACAAGCAGTTTGAAACTTGCCGTATAGTTGTGATATCCCATCGCAATACATGATCGAACAGCCAAACACAAGCCGTCAGAGCCACCAAGAAAAGCGTAGCCGGCAGTCGAGTCACATGCATCAAGCAAACCACTGACCAAACAGCGGTGTTGGCTCTTCTATCAGCTGCCCCTCCCCGGAAGCGCTGCTGGCCGTCCCGAGTTGCGATGCGGCTGGTGCCGCCGCGATTGTAACAGCGGCCTCTGACACCACCATGAACGCCCAGTGCACAAAAGATTCAAAAAGCCTTCTGAACAAACACGCGGAATAGCCGATTGCTACTGGGTAGAGCCATAGTGTAGAGCCCGCGTGCATGATGGTGGTCTAGCGCAGCACGGTGGGTTAAATATGCTAGTAAAAAATGTTTTTTTTTGTAAACCCGGGTGATAATTTAAGGGTGCGCAAATTATGCGAGGCAGCAAATTATGCGCTTAAATACGGTATTGCCTTGATTCCTCTTGCATGGCGCTTACATGATGTCACTAACGTTAAGTTATTACCGTACGCCGATGATATCACGTTGTGGAGCACTCACCATTACCTTCTAACTCAAGCGGCGGCCCTACAGTCAGCCTTAGATATTACCGCTAATTATGCTATGTCTGTCGGCCTACAGATTTCTGTCAGCTAAGCAACGTTCACGTCAGCGGCTAACTGCTGGGGACGCCGTAAACTCGCTGCCACGCCAATCCGTCTCCTACTATCTGGAAACCTCCTTCAAGAATCTTCAATATAGAAAATTCTGGGTTTATCGATACATCAGTCCGGAACGGACACTACCTGGCTTTCTGAGGCTAAAAAGCAGGCGTTGCAGACTTTTGGCCTAACGATTCCCCGTGGTCTCACCCGTGCAGTGGAGCTTGTGTCCCGGAGGATCCGGGTCGGGGTTGCCCTCGCTCCTGCCGTAACTCGGATGTGGCCTCACTTTCGCCCCTTATATCCCCGCCTAGGATGTACAGTCTGCAACTCGCGACATACTGAAGCTTCTTGTAGGTTTGCCCGGCGCTGAAGCCAACCAGAATTGGCCACGTGGCAGCAGCGGGTCTCCAGCCGGACAACCCGTCCTCATATCTTGCTTGGACGCAGAGGTCACCTCACCGCTCCCTCCTTGCATTCATTAGATCGGGCCACCTTTTCTCCTTCATTTAAAACCCACCCATACTTTTCTTTCCTTCCTGTTTTCTTCCTAACTTTCCTTATGCCGAGTGGCAATAAATAACGCTATAAAAAAGCCCCTTATTCGCCGTCTGCTCTCTTCTCTTCCATATTCAAGAAATTTCAAGGGACTGATCGTGGGCATAGTAAGGGCATAGCATAGGATCGTGGGCATAGCTGCTCACCTAACGCACATTTATTACACACTCTTTGCTCGCACGCTACAGTATTCTAACCAAGACGTCCCGGCTCACTGTGTATAAATGGTCTCAAATGAACGAGGGGAGGATGGCGTATATGCTAATTAAAACGGCGCGGCGAAAGGATACTACTTACGGGGAATGATGCAGCTACAATCGATACCACACATAATGTGGCGTACACAACGCTGGACCGAAAAATATCGAGAAACACTGGGGCTCCATGTAGCAAGCACTCAATCCATTTCAGCGTGGCGATTTCGACAGACACCTTGGGAAAATCATTATATTATCAACACTTTTCACTGGTATGTAAACCACCTTCCGAGCACCAGTAGTTAAGGTAAACAAAAATATGGAAAAGAAGCGTCTCAAGCCCGTTTGCGGAGATAACCAGATACGCATTCTTCGAGTCCGTTTCCGATAAGAGTTCCTTTGTCCACCTAGCTTCACCGTGTGAGGCCAATGAGGGTGTTTCATGCGCCGCACTGGGTGTCCATTCTCCCCACATAATATGAGCAGGCAGTACTATACCCTGCCATTATCCTGCTCCTCTGGGCTTACTCCGCAGAGGCACCTTGTCGTTTTCGCTCTGTGGTTCTTTGATATATTGAGTACCCGCGATAGATTAGTGGTGCGAGAGAGGCTTGTGTTTCCTGTTCGTTTTTATTTTTTCAATTTGCATTACGGTATCTTGAGAAATAGTCATCCATGATGGCCGAAGGTTGTCTGTTCGGTCAGAGCGAATTTTTTGCAACTGTGAGATTGCGAAAAGCGCGACAAACTTTTTCTTCGAAACTGCCGATCTGCTGAGCTTTTGGGACAATACGAAACAAAGGGCGTCGTTAAAGAGGAAGAAATACGCACTTTAGGTTGAAAAAATTGTGGCCAAGGCAGCCCAGGTCATTACCCACGCTACTGCAAATTAACCGATTTTTAAAAAGATAAAGCTTGTAACGACAAAAAAGTGCTCGATGAGACAGCAAAAGCCATTTAGAGAACTGAATCAACCTACTACAACGAGCTTGGCAAGCTGCTGCCAGCAATACCTCTAAATTAAAATTGAAGATAAGCTCTATATTTTGAACATCCCCATAACAAGCCAATCAGCGATATTTAATGTCACTTAATTTTAAACTTACCACAGTAAGATTTAAAGCTCACGTTTATTTCAAGACATCAAGATACCTTAATAACCAGATCATCAAGTGCCTTCTTAAAGCAATTTAGGCATACAAGATAAAGCGGATGCTCGGTGTTTTACGGTATGTGAAGGAGGAAAATTCAACATAAGGAGCAGGTAACAGCAAAATGATGCCCCCGGTGACAACATTCGCACAACCGCTTTAAGATCAGAACACCTTAAAGACATTGGCAGAGTCATCGACCATTTATTTTTCATTTCCGCTGCATGGGATGTCTTTAACCCGCGTTTGTTCTCTGACCCAATCTGCTCTCCTGCAATCTCTCAATGTTGCACCTATCGCATTCTTTTCCGTAGCTCCATACACTTTCAATAGACTTGGGCTGAGCATGTAATGCGAAAGCAAAACAAAAACAGGTGATAATTAAGGGCAACAAAATGGATTCGGTGTGAATTAAGGCAAACGTAGTAGGAGGCGGCAGAAAGTCAGGTGGGCGGATGAGATATAGAAATATGTGGTGACAAGGTAGCCGCGGTTGGCACAGCATACTGTTATTTGCAGACATATTTGAGAGGCCTTTGTCCTGTAGTGGGCGTAGTCACGCTGATAATGTTGTCATCGAGTGGAACGTGGTTCGTGTAGTTGCAATGATAAAATCATTATCAAAACGCTTGCTCATAGAATTCCTGTGGATTCAGTAGATCTCACATACGAGAGGCAATCTCCGCGAGATGTACGTCTGCTCCTGCAGAAAAAACAGTTGCTACAAAATGCACCGTGCTGTCCTTTTCATTGTGATATAGGCACCCGCATGCGCATTAAAACATTAGTTTTTTTTTAAAGTGTGCCATGAGGAGGACATATCAGTTGTTTTAGTGCGCTAGCACCGCAGCCCACAGTCAGTGATTTTGCCGTTCTTTAAGCCTTCTTAACCTTGAAGCAATGAAGGTGGCAGGCGGGGCACTTAGGTCACGTAACCTTGTGATATCATCACAATCTGTGTAACGAATTGCGTGCGAACTACCCACCGTCGCAAACAGGAGGTTTCTCGGGAATCGCAACCTGGGCCTCACAAGCCCCACCTGTGGCAGCATCTGCCATCGCACGGCAATGGAGCATCACTTAACCGCTGCACCACTGCGCCAGGAATGGCCTGAAGACTCTCCGCGATCTAAGAGTGCAAAATAGAGGATGACAAATTAAGCATGTATAGGAATTAACACAATAACGCTACCATGTTATACTCTTAAGGAGCAGCTCTGGTGTCCTCGTCAATTTTAGTGCGCTAGCACTAATGGCTCTACTCCCCGATTTCTCCGATCTTTTTCGGAAAGCTGCTTCACCGACACCGAAACAGATCTGAAAAGCTAAGTACTAGCTCACATAAGTCGCATTTGGCCTAACCGCGGTAAATCTTGTGTTTTCTGTCTAATTTGCAATCCTTATAAAGAAAAATAATTTTGCAGCACTGGTTTAGAGGTACGGCATTCGCCTGGCGTGCATAAGATCGCGGTTCGAAATCACGATCCCGACACAATTCTTCACTAGCCAGCCTGCTGGGATCCTATTCATAGCCATCAGTGTCATTACAGAGAAAGTAATTAATTTCGCTGTCAGAAAGGGAGTCATGCAAACAGACAAAATTTATTGAGTATTAATCAGTGGGTTATTGGAGGAGGTAATAAGGGATACAGATCTCGAGGAGCTGAGAATAAAAATTAAAGGTGAATAACTTAGTAATCTACGATTCGCTGTGAAATTGCCTTGCTAAGAAACTCAGAGGACCAATTGCAAAGCATGGCCGGTGACCTAGAGAGGCAAAGAAGAACGGTGGGTCTAAAAATAATGTGCATAAAACTAATGTTGAACACTCTTGGTAGCGAACACCTTGCGATAAGCATAGACTCACATCAAGTAGTAAATGAATGCATGTACTTAAGGCTGGTAGCGGCCGCAGATCCTGACCACGAGAGTGAAATAACCATGTCGTTATAAAAGAGGTTTCGTGCGCATGGAAGCTGCTCCCACGTAATGAGTGAATGGAAATTTACCATTATCTCACAGCCCAGAATTATAGAGCAGCTGCACCTGACCGCTACACACCTATGGGTCAGAGAGATGGAGGCTAGTAAAGAGAATTAAATTTAAATTGAGGACAACGCAGCCACTAATGGAAAGCAATCTGACGGGCGTAGCGCTAAGACGCAAGAAGAGAGCAGAGCGATTCACGAAACAAACGTGAGTAGATGGCATACTCCTCGAAATCAATAAGAGCAAATGAGCACGGACAGGGCATGTAAGTTGAAAGAAATGTAAATGATGGCCGTTTAAAGCTACGGAGTAGACTCCAAGAGAAAGTAAGCCGGGCAAGCGGCGGAAGACATTAAGGTGGGTAGAATAGATTAGGAAGTCTGTAGATATACAGCGACCGCAGCGGGCCCTGGATAGAGTTAATTGGAGAGAAATGGGACAGGCCTATTTCATGCACTGGGCGTAGTTAGAGTGTGGATGACGCGATCTAGGTAACTTTATTTTAAAACCGTTGTACTTCCCACGAAAACTGTACAGTGTGTATCACACATCTGCAGAGTTTAACTTGTTCAGCCTCGGCTAAAGTTACTTTAAATGCGTCAATATGTATACTTGACTGTATTCAAAAAGCAATTTTTTCCAAAAATTTGGTTTTGGATCTCCGAAAATTACACTTATATTCGAAGAGGCGAAACATCTGGTCACTGCTACCAGTCACGCTATCAGTCTGTTACGAATGACAACATGCAAGTCCAGTGAAGCCTTAGGATGTTTTGAGCTTTAGGTAAGGAGGTTACGATTTGTTGCATGCA
This sequence comes from Amblyomma americanum, assembly GCA_030143305.2. Lineage (NCBI taxonomy): Eukaryota > Metazoa > Arthropoda > Arachnida > Ixodida > Ixodidae > Amblyomma > Amblyomma americanum. Next base: position 5,193 of record JARKHS020031500.1, on the reverse strand, counting down.
TGGCTACGGGCGTGACGCTTGGAGAGTAAAGTTCTAAAAGGTGCACTGCCTTCTCTCACCAATTTCGAAATGGTACGCGGCCGACATGACGAGGGCCAGAAAAAGCACCGATGCTTTCATCACAGTTGGCCAGCTGATATGACGTTTCTCCCGGAAAGGTATAGAAGAGAGATCGATATTAAAGCAAAATTCTTTCTTAATCTTTCAGGGGGCATATAATGGACTTGTTGAAAATGTCACTTTAACAGTTCGGCGATCCCATAATCATATTGTTCAGCAGGCAAGAACGACATACAAAATATGCAATTCTAAAATAAATGATTAAAAAATATCAAGACATGCGTATAAATAAACCGACTGGGGTTTCATTTCGGTAAATAGTGAGGAACTCTTGATGCCAACATGACAACATAACAAATGTATTACTGGGTACAAAACTTTCCATGACGCGAGTCAAAGAAAAAAGACGTTTATTGCAGCTCCACCTCGCTACCTATTCGCCTGATATTATGAAGGAAGAAAGGAACATTTACGCCTTTAATGACTTCATACAATATCAGGCAAATGAGTAGGGCGGTGGAGCTGCAAAAAACGTTTTTCCTTGAACTCACGTCCCGTACCTTTGTCCCCAGTAGTGCGTCGTAAGAGTACTGTTATTAGAAGTGACGGAAGACAACGCTGAAAGCCTGCTTTGCAATAATTCGTCCTGGCATCGGCACAATCATCTATGCTATAATACTTCGTTCTTTAGCTCCAATGAATTGCGCAGGTTGGCTCTGTTGATTCTAATTTCTGACTTAAATGCGAAAGCAGCCGCGGTGGCTCAGTGGTTATGGCGCCCGGCTGCTGAACCGAAAGACGCGAGTTCGTTCCCGGCCGCGGTGGTCGAATTCCGATGGAGGCAAAATTCTAGAGTCCCGTGTGCTGTGCGAAGTCAGTGCACGTTAAAGAACCCCAGGTGGTCGAAATTTCTGGAGCCCTTCACTACGGTGTTGCTCATAGCCTGAGTCGCATTGGGATGTTAAACACCCATAAAGTCTAAATGCGAAGCTATTAAGATATTTATAAAAATGATTCTTACTCCTTATAGAACGGCAATATACAACCACAGTCAAATGTAGGTAACCTGAATAAAATGCGTGTCAGATATCTCGTAATAAATGAAGGCTTTGAAGAGTAGAAAGTTCTGTAGTACTGAAATCTAACTGGTACTGATTTAAATTTGATTTTAAGGTTAAATTGTGACCTAGCACGTTCTTTTATTTTTGGAGAAGATAGGTCAGGACATTTGTTATCTTGCGAAGTAAGAAATTTTCCTTAACATATTTACCCAATTTTACCGTGGCCTGTTTGCAGAAAAAATTAAGCTGGAGCATAAGTAAAAAGTTGAGGGGGATACCGGAATGTGGAGCGGATTGGCAGTAAGGGATTAACTACTCGTTAGCACCCACTGAAGCGCCTAATTTCGGCAACAACGGAAATTAATACAGTTGTTCACCAACTTTGTCGTTAGGCAAAATTTGTCTTCCTTCATGTATCGAATTTGAGACCTGCATCAGGCAGGTCAGCGGCTGTATCAACAAGATAATCTGGATGCTTAGGAGACGACATGGTGAGAGCTTATTCATTTGAAACTTGAATTTGGAATGGTGTAAATCTAACAGCCGGAAAGAATAGAATTTTTTTGAAGAGTAAAATTTGTGTACTTTCTTTTTGTAGCTACACGCCTACGCTTCGGTGATGTTAACAATCGCATTTTGTAAAAAAATTCACTTCCGCTGGCGGGATTTTCCTAAACATTGCAATAACATTGTTCCCACCTCGAGCTATGCCCAATTTTTTCTCATCTTATCATCTGCAAACCTTCCCGGTTAGCTTCGTTCGTTGACGAGTCGCTCGGACAGGCGGTGAACAAAAACACATTCCCGAACCAAGATGAATTTGTCATCAGTTGCCAAGATTTTGTGCAAGCTAATAAGCTTACTTGTAGCTGTACGGCTAATCATGGAAGGATGCTAATGAACACTATCAGCAACTGCCTAAGTACGTCCTCTCCGGGTAAAAAAACTGCACTGATTGTTTAGTACATTCGAATGAGTGCGTACGGATATTTGCTACGTAGAAGACGAGGATGAGTGGGCAGTGCCACGGGTTACGTGCCATTCAGCCTGAGGACATCATCATCATCATCACGGGAAGGAACTCTCGCTCTAGCCGAGGAGACAGCGCGACAAGGGACAATTTTGCTCGTGATTGGTACGCATCAGATTAGTGCTTACGCGCTAAAAGGCCTCTCGCATGTCCTTACAGGTAACCAAGTCTTGTGCCACCTACGACCAAACTTTCCCGACAGGCTTCCTAATTTTATCTGACCAGATCACTTTCTGTCGCCCCTGCTAAGCTCTACGTTTCTTCAAATCCAATCTTTTTACCCTAGGAGCCATCAAAATTATCTTTCCTTCGCGTTGTATGCTCTTCAAATACCGATTTGTTGTTGATTTATACTACATCATTAACTCGCGTTTGTTTTCTGTCCCATTCTGCTCTCGTCATGTCTCCTAATGTTGCACATACCATTTTCTTATCCACAGCTTGTTGCAACGTGTCAACTTAAATTAAGGCCTTTTCGCTCGAGTGCTACTTTCCGCCCTATAGGAGGGTACTGACATATTACAACTGTAGTATACTCTCCTTTAGGACACTGGTCAGGAGGAGGAGGAGGAAAGGCAGGGAGACTAAAGCAGCTTTTGTTCATGACTTGAGAGCGCCTAGAAAATGCACTTGCCCTGTATTAATGCTTCAATTATCTTACACTCGAAGTGCGGATCAGAGGTCGTTATCTGTTCAAAGTTAATGTATTCGTTTACAAGTTACAATGCCTCGCTACATACGTGTAACTGTTGTCCCACTGAAAGACTGACGAACACAGCTTAAGATTGTTTCATAATAAATTTTACACCCGGGTTTCTAACTGCAATGCATAAGTTCTTAATAACGTCTGGTAATACTGCCTTTAAATTACTTAGAATGTAATTTCGTTACGAAATCGAAGAATACCGTAGTACTCAAAACCTTCCACCCTCGGCTGTTCGCAGTCCCCTTCTCTGAACGCCTTGTGTGCACAAGGGGTAAACATGACTGGAAAAATCATGCCATTGTGCATGTCACCCTTTCCGACAGGCATTTATCAGTTTCCCTAGCAAGGATACGGATGGCTGTGCTGTCGCTGCAGGTATTTTTCTTTATCTTCACGCAAGCCTATTCCACACCGGAGTTGCAATTTTACGAAGGTTTGGCCTGAGATAAATGCTTGTTTTTCGTATTCTATGAACACTGCGTATAGAAATTGGTTATAATATGCACTTTCCTTTAGCACCTCACTGATAGCGCATACACTGTCTATTATCGTTCGCCTTCCTTGAAGGCAACCTGGTCATTTAGAGGACAGAAATATAAAAGTCTTCTAAATATGTGTGTGTGTGTTTGTGTGTGTGTGTGTGTGTGTGTGTGTGTGTGTGTGTGTGTGTGGTGTGTGTGTGTGTGTGTGTGTGTGTGTGTGTGTGTGTGTGTGTGTGTGAGAGAGAGAGAGAGAGAGAGAAATCTTTACTGTCCACCGATAGAGAAGGCAACCCTACCTTCCCAACTTTGGTACGCAGACCCAGGAGGGAGTAGGGGGCTCCGCGCTTGGAGGCCTGTGTTGCCTTAGTAAATAGGTTATCTTACCTAACCTTAGCGATTACCTTAGTAAATATGGACATCGGACAATAAGGGGATTGATCAGTAGTTTTTCCAGATCTCGGTGCCGCCATTCCGCCCGCCGCGGTGGCGCAGTGGCTAGGGCGCGACTATTGATCCGGAGTTCCCGGGTTCGAACCCGACCGCGGCGGTTGCGTTTCGACAGGGGTGCTGTGCGATGTTAGTTCACGTTCAAGATCCCCAAATGGTCGAAATTATTCCGGAGCCCTCCACTACGGCGCCACTTTCTTCCTTTCTTCTTTCACTCCCTCCTTTATCCCTTCTCTTACGGCGCGGTTCAGCTGTCCGCCGAGATATGAGACAGATACTGCGTCATTCCCTTACCCTGAAAAACAATTTTCCATTTTTTTGCCGGCATTCGTACGTAGTAAGTTAATGTTAGAGTTCTTTTACGATTCCGTTCCGCTCGTTATCGTGGTGCATTACGCACACAGGGTGGGAAGTTAATATAGAGAAATCGCCTCATCGTCCCTCATCACCTTTAAAATCCTTTGATCCTCACCAACCGCGCAATCCTTTTTTTTTCATTTGCAGTCTTTCCTTACTGGAGATACCTTAAATTTTCTTCGCACCAATACCTCTGTCACTAACGTACTGAATATTTAGATATCATATAAATCTGTACAACACCTGTGTTACTATTCTTTCAGATCAGTGTTGTTAACAAGATATTCGTTCTTGATTCTTAATCCGTACATAAGATTTCTGAGTTTGATTTTTTATTCCGGACTGCTTTTATCTTAAATCCTTTGCTGCAAGCTTGCTTGATTCATTTTCAATATTCGTTATTATGTCGACTGCTATACGCTTATTGTACAGGCTTTAGAATTGTGTGATTGCTATTCTCTCTTTGAGCTTAGAAGCTTTCATGCTATTACCAACTAGCCCGTCAGAAAGTTTTACTTTCATTCTACGTCATTTCTTAATCATCCTCATCATTACCAATGTGACTGCACCCACAGCTGGACAAAGACCTCTCCCGTGTCTCTCGAATTAACCCTGTCCTTTGCCTACCGCGGCCACCCTATGGCTGCAAACTTCATAATCTCTATTAAGGACAGTTGCCGGGCCAGTTGGTACATGATCTCACCGAAAAATTGCGCTTACACGGGACACAAGAAAGGAGACACGCACACACACAGCGCTGAATTACAACTGCAGGTTTTATTGCACTGCTAACAATAAATACTAGACAGGAAAAAAACAAAAACAGTAGAAGGCGAGGCAGAATTCCTTCTGTCGCATCATGTCGTCATAGTTATTCAAGATATTGAATCTCTTTTCTTGCCAATGCCATCGATGGTGTGCTAACGCATGACGCGGCTTTCCTATCTATGATGAAAGCTAAGTAGACGTATTCTTTTACCACTTCCAGCACCACGTTGCCAATTTTGAACTGCCGTTCCCTTGCTAGACTGTTGAACATTACTTTTGTTT
>JARKHS020031499.1:0-15153 GCA_030143305.2 Amblyomma americanum | reverse complement strand
GGCCGTGGTTTAGTTGAGCTACATGAGTTAGAGAGGATTAGCGCAGGTGCCTGTGTAGAAGATATCACTGCCGTAAAAGCAGAGCTACCGCAGTTTGAAACCGAAAGATACAAAGGGGCCTTGATAAGATCTAGGACCCGTAGATTTCTGGAAGAGCAACCATCTCGCTGGGAATTGAGTGATGAAAGGTAGACTGCTCTAGCTAAAGGAATATTGGAAATTCAATATGGTAGTTGCACATACAGCGATGGTCCTGGTAATATTGAGGCTTTCTTTGACTATAATCGGAAGCTGTTTGGTGGTTGTGCGGGCAGAAACGTGACATCAGATTACAGTCATTTATCCGAAGCCTCGCCCCCACTTGACTATGAGCAGCGTGCTGTAGTGGAGGGGCCTATCACTTTGGACGAAATTGAATCTGCCAGTCAGGAATCTCCTGGGTCAGATCGCATTACTAGCGAGTTCTATAATACATTTTCCACTTGCCTTGCGCCTGTCTTGATTAAGGATTTCCATGCTTCTTACAATGTTGGTTTTTCGCCCCCACATTTTTTTTTTGGGCATACTATATTATTTCCAAAAAGCATAGATTCAAATCGTTTGAAAACAGTTGAGGGATATCGTCCAATTTCCCTCATTAATGTAGATTACAAACTGTTTGCAAAGGTTCTTTGCAATCGTCTGCAGCTAGTTGTCACTCACTTAATAGGCACGCATCAGGTCTGCGGTATCAGAGGCCGCAGCATCCAAACCCATATTCATAATGCATGTTCAGTAGTGGAGACAGTATCAGATGAGATCGGACAAGAAGCTCTAACTTCGGATTGACCTTGCCAAGGCCTTTGCTAAAGTTCGTCACGATTTCTTGTTTGCGGCCTTAGAGCATGCAAATATTGGGGATGTTTTGCTTCAGGGCATAAGACCGTGCTATGAGGAGTCCTATACAAGGCTAAAAACCTATTCCATTGAAATTATCTGTTCGCCAAGGCTGTCCCTTATCGCCTGTGTTGTTTGCCCCTATATCTTGAACCCCTTTGTCTCAGTATTATTAACTGCACGTCGATCCGTGGTTTCTCCTTGGCGCAGTGTGAAATTAAGATTTTTATCTTATGCGGACGATGTCGCCTTCTTTTGTTCTGACAAAAAGAGTGTGCTTGAGGCATTGCATTCGACTGAACAGTTTTGCGAGGTATCAAACGGCTCTTAATCTAGATAAATACAAGGGGTTTTGATTGGGCATTTGGGGTACAACTCCAAGTCATTATGATGGCATAAGCTGGGACTGCGGGCCCCTTCACCACACAGGGGTTCCTCTTCACCAAATTCGCAACAGTGGCGCCTACTGGGATTCTGAGATGGTCTCCATGAGGCGAGAAACCCAGGCTTAGATGGGTACGGAACTGTCAGTGTTTGCTCGGGCTCAAGTCTGCAACATTTTTTTATTTGCAAAACTTGCCTATGTGCTGCAGGTTCTCCACTGTGCGAGGAAGAAAGTGCAGGTGATGCACAGAGTATTTGGTACATTCGTATGGCGTTCGAAATGGGAACCCATGCTTCGTGATAACCTCTTTCTTTCTCTAGAGTCTGGTGGAATGGGCCTTGTTCACTTATTCGTGCATCAGCTTGTCTCGCGTTTTTTTTTCTTTTTCAAATCTTCAAACAACCCTTTTTTAGTAGCCGTGCTTATTAGGCGTCTCAGTGCTCATTTGCCTTTCCTATTCGCACCGGCGGGACACACTGGTAAGGGGCCTTTATGGGGATTCCTCAAGGAAGTTTCTGACACCTTCAATTTCTTCACTGTGCGCTTTAGTGAAGCGCTACCTGTGTAGCCTCTCCACATGGCAGATGACTCAGACACTTACAGAGTATGTGCACACTGTACCGTTGTATCGGCAACCTTTTCTGTAGTTCCTTGACACCATTGTATTAAAACGTGTTAGGCGAATGTGCATTTCTTCTGCCGCGAAAACATTCTTTTTTAAGCTGCACACAAGAACGCTACCTGTGTAGGCATGGCTTCATGCTAAGGGGATGCTTGCGCCATGGCCAGTGAATTGTCGCCTGTGCAATACACCAGAGACAATTGACCATTGTTTTGTTCCGTTTATTGATGCTATCTTCTGGGAACTTTTACAACGAACAATTAAGAAGGACATTGACATCACACGCTACAGTATTCGTGTTTTGCCGCGGAGAAAAACAGTGCTGCGCCATATGATCTATTTATGTTGCTGGGACTATCTAGTCTCTGGAAGAGCCGCATGATGGACCTCCACGCCTAATGAACACAGTCGTCGAAGTGTTTGTTTCGTGAACAATGCCCTTTGGTGCGGGGGGTATTTGCTGCTCTGCAAGAGCCGCCTAGCTGGCTCCCCTATCTGGATGCATGTGTATGCCTCCCAGACTTTTGATGTTTTGGAAGGAGGGTTCATACAGGGGTAAGGTGGCCTGGTGTTTTGTGGCGTAAGCATGCTTAGACTTTTCTTTTCGGCGCTATTTCCATGCAACAAAAACATAAATAGAGCCATCGTGGTGGGGTGGCTGCGTCTCCGCCTGGAAACGCGAAGGTCCCTGGTTCGATTCCCAGCCTCGACACAGGTTTTTTTTATTCAGTGAGTGTGCAGGGGGTTGACCGCGTGGTCGGTCGCGTGGTTCGTTACGCGGTTGGTCACGTGACCGGTCACATGGTGCGGTTTCCGGAGGATGCGTAAAAAGGCGAGGCGCGAGGGGCGGCAGCGGCTCCGGCGTGCCAGCCGCGTGACGTCTCTGCTCCTCGCGCATGCGCAGCACGGCTCTCCAGGAACCAGCCCGAAACTGCTCAACCTTCGCCAGTGTAGCTTACGCTACAATATTAAGGTAAGTTTCAATAAGAGAAGTCTGCGACATACTTTATCGAAATCTTTACTAAAATCTAGGAATATGCAGTCAGCTAATGTTGATTGGTCAAGGCTACGGTGTAATGCAAGTGTAAAACATGTTAGTTGAGTTGCACATGAGTCAAATTTTGGAATCCCTGTTGTGTCAATTAGAAGAAAGCGTTTGATTCAAGAAAATTAACAAGATTTGTAAATATATGTTCAAACATTTTGCAAAATGTGCTAGTTAGACAGATCGGACAATAGTTGAAGGGAGATGTTTTGCTAATGGAATCAGCTTCCAAATTTTCCACTTTTTCGGTAGGATCGGTAGTAGAGGTCATAAGATTGCTGGAAAATTTTTGCTAGCATAATGGAAACATAGGCTGAAGCGTTTTTCAAGAACTTAGCATTATTAAGATCACAACCTGGAGCGGAATGAAAATTGAGGTTATCAATAGGTTTAATGACACCAAAAGTATCACATAATATTGGCGAGATAGTTGCCTAGCGGTGATTATAAGTTATACGCATGTGTGTAGCAGATATGACAGAAAAATTCTCAGCAAATGAATGGTTAAGAATTGAGGCAACAAGGTCTGAAGGAATAGGGTCACCAGAAGAGTCGCTGAGGACGACATTTTCCATCAGTCGTGGGAGCGATCACGCCCCAAAATTTTCTAATATTTGTTTTGAGCATTGACGGAAGAATCTTTGAGTGAAAGTGTTTCTTTGCGTCTTTAATTGCCTGAAAGTATGCCTCGGATGCAGGCGAGTACGAAGCCCAACGTTCTCTTGTGGGGGAAAGCTTAGCGGTACAATAAAGTCGCTTCTTTTTATTGAATAAGCGCTTGGTATGATTGCTATACCAGGGCCAATTGGTGTGGTTGATGATGGTGCGGTGAGGAGTGAACCGTTCAGTGAGCTGGTTTACAGTGGACGAAAACATGTTTCAGTTAGATTGAACAGTACGATTGTCGAAGCCATCAAGAAAAATGTCAATAAAAGAAGAGAGTTCAGTGTTCATTGCCTGAAAATCGGCTCGCTTATAATCACCTATCACTATTGTTTTTTTTGTTAGATTTTGGACATGTTATCTTAAAGGAAATGTCAAGGAGAGCGTGATCGCTATGGCCAGGCAGATATGTTATACGTGAAACTATTGCGGGACGACTATTTAGGATTAAGTCTAGTGTATTGGCAACATTTGCTGTTAGTCTTGTCGCTTGCGCGCACATCTGCGGTAATCAGAAAACTGAGCATGCATCGAATTATTCACTAGCTCGAGATGGGAATGGCGAAAAATTGGGAATGTCGGAGCTCCAGGTGATGTTGGGAAAATTAAAATCACCTTGTGTAAATACGAGAGAAGCGTGAAAGCATGGAGTGACAAAATTGATGACATAGTGAAGTTCATTGCAGAAGGTGGTGGAGGAAGCTGTTGGTCGATAGCAGACCTATATTATGGCTTTTTGGTAGTTAAGCAGCCCACACCATTTCTAAGTCAGTCTGAACATGCACACATGATGAAGTGGTATCGTTTGAAACCGCCAGCAGCACGCCTCCGCATCTCTGTGTTCTACGATCACAACGAAAGAATTCAAAACGATAAGCGTTAAGAAAGATATCAGAATCACTGATATGCGCGGCTAGCCAGGTTTCTGTTAGAGCAATATTTTTGCAGAGCTCGTGTCGATAGCTGATGATAACGAGTTATGTTTGTTAAGAACACTTGATTTTAGTGAAAATAACTGATACAAAGGCTTTAAATGCCCGACCACTACCCCTCACGGGTGCCTAGGACGTTCTGGGTTTGCAATCGGCTGCAGGGGAACCAGAGCCTGCCCTGCGTGTCGCAATGTTCACGATAGCGCCCGTGGCCGAGTTATACAGTTATACATGTAGCAGCTGTCACTAATAGGCAACTTGTTGCAGCGCAATTTGTGTTTTAGGGAACCGGGTTGGGTTTTAGGAAATTCAAGAACCTTTTTACGAGCGACTCTTGTTGCAGTTGAAAAGTCTTCAGTAAGGGGGATTTTAGTGTCCTTCATACTGTTACGTTTAGCGAGAATGGAGTCTTTTGTTCATTTTTTTTAATACTGTGGCTTTTGATACAAAGAGCTCAGGCAAACAAAGAACGTTTCATCAAGGTGCCTCGTCCTTTGATTACACTTTCTCGATGGACGTAGGAAATATGTTCTCGCCAAAACTTTTATACGCTTGTTTTGCGCCGTCAAGTTTTTATATGTAAAAGAGGAGTTTTATCTTTACAGAACCAATGTGGTCTGAACTATCAACAATTTTATGCGATTGCTTGAAATTTATCCCTCACAACCATAGTATTAGAGCGCCCCAGGCAGGTGCACGCCCGGATCCAGGTTCGCTTAAAGAAGGCGGGCTTCCAACACATGCGACAAGGTGAGAGGGTCAGATGTGGGCGCCTAGCGATAGGTATCAGTAGAACTTCCAGCGTCTAACAAATACGCCGTGAGCATGACGTTAGAGAGGTTTAGTTTCACGTACGTACAGAGTTCACGTACGCAAACGTGAGAAGTCTACGTAGCAAACGCGCATGTAGTTTCAAACCCTTTTAGTTGCACGTACGCGACATACGCCGCGCGTTCTTCTACCGCCAGATAAAGACACTGCTCTAGCCACTCTAAGACGAGTCAAAGCCAAGCCAGTCGAACTACGTCGGAGCGCTGCTGCGTCAGGCTTAACAGCTGAAAAATCGCCCTTCTGTCTGAAATACAAAAGCTCTTTGCCGCTTGAAACCTTATGTGAGGGTAAGAATGGGCAAATTGAAGGCGAATACAACAGTTTAGAACACGATATCGCGTCGAGGGATTAGCGACGAAGCTTTTATCGCTGTGAAGCGGCGGGCAGGGCGCCGCCATGTCTGTCAACGCTACGTACGCAAGCAACTCAAATACCGCAACGTAAAAATCCGAATCTCACGTACGAGAGACTCGCGTATACCCTTTGCGTTCTGCGCATGCGCACTGGGCAGCCGTAAGAGCTCTACGTATGTGAAGCCTCTACTTACGTGAAACTAAAACTCTCTATTAGAAACAATGAAAAGAGGAAACGCTGTCATACAGGATATAATCCAAAGATTAACCCACAAGGTGTAGCAAATCAAAAGCGAACGCATGAATTCGAATGACAAACCGGCCGCGGCCCCCACCGCCAGCCCGGTAAGGGAGTCGGAAAATCCCGCACCCAAAAAGTGGGCCTTGCTACCAGAGGAGGGAAGTATGACAGGCCAGGCCAGATCAGATATCGTGGGCATGCTATCTACCATGCAGGGCCTCATCGAGAACATGCACGCGAATGTGCTCGGTTTAGCCATCAGGGCCACGATCCTCGCAGGTACATTGAGCAGCATTGTGGCGCCGGTACACCAACAGTACTCGCAGAATTTCCCAGAAACAAGTGAGAAATGTAACTCACAATGACCATGCACAGATGGGAGTCTCACCCATCAATTCACGTGGCCCGTGATTAACAAGGAATTGCTATATGGCAGTGAACTGTGCAGGACTGGTCAGTAAAAAACTGGCCCACGAAAAGTACTTTGGAAAAGCGACACGTAAACCGGACATTATTTTACTGCAATTATTGGTACACACGCCAGCATCTTTCATCACTTTTCACCAAGATAGAAGGCAGGGGTTTGTCCACTCTGGTTGGCAAGAAGATGACTACCATCGTCCACGAACTGAACGGAGTCAACACTGAACAGCTTTTCTTCGACCTAGCACCAAAAACTCTAAGGAAAAAAGTATATACAGCGATCCCACACACCAGAATCAGCGCATACTTTCTCTCTTCAAGAAACCGTCGAGCCGGGTCCGCAACAACGCCCTCGTGATTGTAGGTGATTTTCGGTAGGTGATTCATGTGACCCTGCACGAGTTTAACAGTAGGTTCGGCCCAGGACCGGAATGGCTAAAAAAATAAGACGCTGAGAAATTGGACGACTACTCCGTGGAAAAACTCACGAACCCTATCAATGAACGATGAACAGAGGGCACCGTACCGAAGCAGTTGAAGACCACGAACACGGTACTCATCTCGATACCCAGCGAGGCTCCTAGCTTGGAGAATCTCAGGAAAATATCGCTCACCTCATCCGTGGCCAGAGGAATAGAACATGCGTGTGTCGTTCGAGTAAACACCCACCTCGAATTGACAGGCGCGCACCCACACACCGTCTCCGGGTTTCAGCCACACCTCTCGACGCAGGACACTATGCTAGCGCTGGCGCATCAGATCCTCTACGACAAGACGCGCTCTACCAAAGCCATCCTCGGACTCGACTTCTAGAGAGGAGACGACCACCCCACAGATCCAAGCAGAAGAAAGAATATGGAGAAATCGGGCTAAACACGAGTAACAGCGGAACGATCCCCGTCGTGAAAAGAATCAAATTCCTAAGATTGACCATCGAATCCAACCGCATAAACGGCGAGAGAGTCAACAAATCTATACACAAAACTGCCAATGCAAAGAGTTTACTTAAGAGAGTACCCAACTGGAGAAGTAGCAAGAGGGAGGAATGCCTTTTATGACTCGTGCACTTCTTCATCATATGTTACGTAACCTACGTGGCCGCCTTTCACAATTCCTACAAAGCTGGGAAGAACAAAATAGGCGTGATTATACACACGGCATACAAGACGGTGCTCGGGCTGCCAGACTCGAGCAGCACAGAGCTCCTGCTACAAGTAGGAATTAACAACACGCTGGACGAATTTGCAGAGGCGCAGCACATATCGCAAATAAAAACACTAACGACCATCGAAGCTAAACAACGTATACTCGAACGGCTTGGCGCCGGCTACCACCACAAACACGGCGACAAGGAAATAATCCCACGGAACGGCAGGGACGGTATCCATGTCGCCCCAATACCGCAAAACATACATCCGATGTATAATAAAGGCAGAATAAAGCCCTGAGTCACGGCCCTTCTGTGATTCTACGGAAAAGCGAAGGAAGCGCGCTTCTTCGACACTGTCAAATATCAAGAACATGGACGATACTTGGTTGCGGCCGTCGAAACGGCTGCAACGCTTAGCCACTCTGCCAGTGTAAAGTCCCGAGACGCCAAAGTGGCTCAGGATTCAGCCATTGTACTCGACATATCTGATCGCGATTGTGAGGTGGGTTGTCAGCGACTCGAGCACGGCCATAAAGAAGGACACCAAAGGGAGAATATTGACACGTGTACTTATCTTTATCGGGCGACCGCATTTCGCCGCCTAACAAGTGTTATCGAACAGCGCGGGACGCACCTGCAGCTATCCGAAGTTTCTGGCAAGTCATCGATGCTTCTATTCGCTGTCTGTTGTACACGAACCTTATGTTATCTGATTTCATCACCTGACGCGAATGGTGTAGAACTTTGTGGAAGGCACGCGGGTCCCAACGATTAGTCTGGAACATTCGACGACTGATATATAACAGCAGACGCCCTTGACCCGCGGATCAGATTTCAGACAGACATACCGATACAGTCTCGGTACAGACATGCCGAGACTGCCAGCGACGCAAGACACTACCGACAACGCCAGCGGGATTACTACATCACAGATCAAGCCATTTAAGCTGGTTTACAGTAGGAACCCGACGACGACGCTCGACGCCATGCTGCCGCACGTCACTGACGAGGAAAATCTTGACGTCGCTACTTACCTCCACCGCGCCGAAGAAGCTCGACAGCTCGCCCGCCTACGGATCAAGAACCAGCAGCGTATCGACAGCCGACACTACAACCTGCGACGACGCTTCGTCGAGTACCAGCCCGGCGACCGTGTTTGGGTATGGACCCCGATACGCCGACCAGGACTGAGTGAGAAACTATTGCGACGCTATTTCGTACCTTAGGTCATTCGACGTATTGGCTCACTGGACTATGAGGTCGCGCCAGACGGCATTTCGAATTCACAGCGGCGCCGCGCACGATCTGAAGTGGTCCACGTGGTGCGCCTTAAACCCTTTTACGGACGCTGACGAACTTCCTTATTTTTGTTTTCTTTGCTGCGAGTGCTTTTCTTTACTTCGTTTGTTTGCAGCATCGCGTCGATGCTTTTCAAGAGGGGGGTAAAGTGTACTTATCTTTATCGGGCGACCAGGTTTCGCCGCCTAACAAGTGTTATCGCACAGCGCGGGATGCGCCTGCAGCTATCGGAAGTTTCTGGCAAGTCATCGATGCTTCTATTCGCTGTCTGTTGTAGACGAACCTTATGTTATCTGATTTCATCGCCTGACGCGAATGGTGTAGAACTTTGTGGAAGGCACGCGGGTCTCAACGAATAGCCTGGAACATTCGACGACTGCTATATAACAGCCGACGCGCTTGGCCCGCGGATCAAATTTTCGACGATCGCCGACCGTTGTGCTGTAAGTGTAGACTCTTTTGTGGGCACAGGTTCGCCCAATAAAAGTTAGTTTTGTCTTTCACAGTATTGCTACTGTGTTCTTCAACGCCACCACCACGTGACAATATCCATGGAAGCCTGCGGAATAGTCCGGAAATTGAAACGCTCAGCAGACAACGAGGTCGATCGAGTTTGGTTCCCTGCACATATTGGAGACGTCTCTCCGCACCTCACCAACCTCACCGAGGTCGCTCAATCCGCCGCTCGAGGTCTCGCAAATCGTGCCGCATAGAGCCATGGTGAAGAAGGTAGACAGATAGGCTGAGAAGCTTCAATGACTAAACCAGCCTTCCACCTTACCCGCCGGGCCTTCCCTCCGCCTAGCAACAAACTATGCAGGTCGAAGGCCAGCGCGTGGAGGCAATTACAAAAAAACTCCTGCTTGAGCTAGCTTCAATACAATAGGATTCAGCCTGAAATTTGTAAACTAACACGTGCAAGGTCTGCAAGACAGACTAGCCATACTTAAACACACCTTCTGCAAGTGTAAGGAACAACTAACTACTGTTAATCCCGAAACCGTCGCGTGGAAATGGCCCGCCGCTCTGCGCAGCTCCAGCCTCAACGGCCAACTCTGGGCCGTTCTGCAGGCCCTCGAGGCAGCGTCGAGACGAGATCTCAACGCCCCCACGCGGGAGACTTAGGCGCGGTCACGCTAAAACCTGCCGGACACTTAATGGAGCTATTGCTCACTTCGGGCGGCCACAGTCGACAGCAGTTGGAGCTCCCTGGACCGCTGTAACGCTTGCTAATGGTTGTCGCACTCCCAGACCTGGAAATCCGTTACGTACCGCCCTCCAAAAACAAGGGCCAAAACAGATTCCTGTATCAGCTCGCGGTTGGATTCTGAGCAGTTAGGACAATGCTCTGTCCGCACAACACCCCAGCGTTCCAGGCGGTCAGGTGTAGTCAATTTCTCTATGGAACAGAATTATTCTGAAGCACCATTAAGCAATAGTGATTTACTGTAACATTCGAGATAAACTAGCAAAGTATATGCCGAACCGCATAAAAATCTAAACAACTTTCAATGCGTAATTTTAACGGGACTATGCAATAAATTAATTGAGATTACGTAAAGCAGACGAGAGATAGGCATTTCATCACTCGTCAGCCCAACGCAAGAATTTTTAAGCTAGCATCAATAACAACGAAGATATAGACGATTAAAAATTACGCTCCTTCTCTCTCCCCTCCACTCGTACACGTGGGGCACCAGATAAAAATAAAGAAAACAGGTCTGGGACTGGGCCTCACATTTGAAAACGTCATCAGATGACGGCCGCTTTGCAAGTTCCGGTTTTCGCTCCTGGCACCCCAGCAGCAGCGTCGGCGGCTTGGCGGAATCTCTCCGGTCTCTCTTCGCCTTCCTGGATTGCGGCGCGCGTTGGGTTTCTTTGCTTGTCGTCTGTTGTAGTTAGCAGTAATGGACCCCGACCTCGAAGCGCGACTGCTCGTTCTTACGGCCGCGATGGACATCCAGCCCTATGCGTGCCCACGAAGAGCCGTGCGAGTGGCTCCGGAACTCCCGACAGAAGGAGGCGGCAGAGGAAAGTTGAAACCATATGCCCTGGCCCGCGTTTGCCCGAGAGGGTCGCGCGGCGGCACGAGCAGACGATTTTCACGGCTACCGGATGTGTGCCATTGACGTCGTGGCAGCGTGGCTCAAGCGAATGACAACGTGTGGTGGCCTGGCGACGTCATGGGTAGTGTGACGTCTTTCTTCTACGATTTTAGTTCCAAAATCGGTCACTACGAGCACACCAATCGGCCCACTAATTTTGAAAAATACGTTTTTTTTAAATTTATAATAAATTGCCGGCTCAGTTCTGAAGACTTATACTTGGTGTGAATGCTGATTAGCATCATCTCTAAACATAAAAAACATTTACAAATGACTTTAAATTCTTTGCATAGTCCCTTTAAGGAAATTGCAATGGCAGGCTAATAACGGCCCCTACATATGTTTCAGGTCGCGTTGATCATATTCGCCAAGTAGATGTTCCATCATGCCATACAAAACACACTTCTTTTGTCGCCAACACTTCTGAAAGCTGGAGCCACCCTCCCAGCACATTGTCGATACTACTGACGCAAGTTCTGGTAAGAATGTCCTATTTCCTAGATTTTAGTCAGTTCTATTTTGCGTTTCGTTTTCGCTGTCTTTTGCTGCCTGCCGGAAATGTTTTTTTTATTTGTTATTTTCCCATTTCCTTCTTTGCCTTATTTTTGTGTTTCATTTTGTTTGTTTCTTGCCACGTTACCAATTCTTCTGTTTGTTTTTCTGCTGCCCTCCTGCCCTGTATCTTACTCAATGCATGTCTTACCCACTCCCCTCTTTAATGCCTGAGGGCGCCGACGGTATTTGAATAAACAAATAAATAACTAAATAATTCACTAAATGACTAAAAAATAATTAATAAACTAATATATAAATGCTGTGAAATTGAGCTATATGG
Organism: Amblyomma americanum; assembly: GCA_030143305.2. Classification (NCBI taxonomy): domain Eukaryota; kingdom Metazoa; phylum Arthropoda; class Arachnida; order Ixodida; family Ixodidae; genus Amblyomma; species Amblyomma americanum. The sequence goes on along the minus strand of JARKHS020031499.1, from coordinate 3,393 downwards.
TTGGAAATTCATACGATCCGTACTGCGCTTTCTGAGGTGCAGTGGCTGACTTATACCATATGGTGTGGCTATGCCAGAAAAACAAAGCTATACAAGAATTGATAACCAAACAACTGAGGACTTGGAGGCGGCGCTGTCTAGCTCAAATTCGTAAGACCAGCTTTAGCTAGTGAAGCGGGCAAGGGCGGCGGCCAAAACCAATGCGCTCCTTAAATGAGGGCCCGCCCAACGATTCTATGCATTAAATGTTTCTTCTCTCTACTCCAAGCACCACATGAAGTCACGCAAATGACCCGGAAGGGAGGCCGCTGTTAGCGATAACCACGAGGTGGACGCCGCATGCCGTCGGTGTTCTGGAGGCACTGGGGGTAGAAGCAACATGTACTATCACGCTCAATATGAGTTGCAACGCGCCGTCATCGACCGGAGCTGGCTCCCTCGTCTACATCCTCCAACAAACGCTCGGAATTCTGGGGAGAACTGCCATTCCAGGAAACGACCACACTCCCTCTCAGGAAGCAGCTTGGTATAACTGAAATGCATTCTATTTGACTGTGGTATTCAGCTGCATCCCAACTACCATCGATAAGTTCATTATATATTTTCTGTTATTGGCCCAATTAAGAATTGGACGAAATATTCGAAACTGAATTCAATTTCATGCACGCGAATTCCGTGAACACGTTTTACTATAGTAGTATATTAGTATAGTTTTATATAAAGTATAGTTTTATAATAGTATAGTTTTACTATAGTGAACACGTGTTCACGGAATTCGCTTGCTTGAAATTGAATTCAGTTTCAAATATTTCGTCTTGAATTCTTAATTGGGCCAATAACAGGAAATATATAATGAACTTATCGATAGTAGTTGGGATGCAGTGGAATGCCACAGTCAAATAGAATGCATTTCAGTTATACCAAGCTGTTTCCTGAGAGGGAGTGTGGTCGTTTCCTGGAATGGCAGTTCTTCCCAGAATTCCGAGTGTTTGTTGGAGGATGTAGACGAGGGAGCCAGCTCCGGTCGATGACGGCGCGTTGCAACTCATATTGAGCGCGATAGTACAGTACTCACGGATTGAAATAGGACATTCGGAGCGCGTGGCCGTCGCTTCATGGAGCGCCGCCCGTAGACGCTCATGGAACCAAGGTGGTGCATTGTGGTATGGCGCGAGAGGGAGAACATCTACAAAGCAGAATTGTTCCTTCCAGTAGCCAATCAGCCGGCCTGTGGTTTACCACATGCCTGCGTGGCACTGCAAGGCTAGCGCTCCGAATGTCCTATTTCAATCCGTGAGTACTGTACATGGACTCCGCCAATCGCATTGCTTTAACCTCTAAGTCGGCGAAGACAAACACGAACAGGAGGCTGTGTCGTATTCCCCACACACCATACTCGGCCACCGAGTGGGCGAGATATCGCCGCTGCAGCAAAGGCAGATCAAGTTCTGAAGCCGTCGGCATCTTACTTCGAATCTCGTCAACTATAGTGTCGCATGCGAGCTTTGGCACATCATAAGCATTGTACTCTTCACCAAGAATGCGAATGTTCACACTGTGCGTGATGCGTGTATGACTACTAAGGCGGGCATCTCGCTGGCCTCTCCCAAAGTACCTGCTCTTGTCAAAGTTGATGGCAGCTCCAGGCACCTGAGGTATTCATCGAAAAGCCGAAGACACCAGATCAGGCTGCCCTCGTTGCCCAAGTAAAGAGTTACGTCGTCAGCAAAAGCCATCACCTTAACTACCCCACTGCCTGGGATAGGAAACCCGTGAACGCCAGGATGCCTTATTATGGCTCTTAGATAAGGCTTGATCCTCAGCGCAAACAGTAATGGTGACAGGGGCCAAACCCCAAGAGCGATGGGGAAGGGTGAACTGTCCCAGCCATCCTTAGCCAGAGTGCTGTGAATACCCTCGTATACCTTACGAATGAGCCTATTGAGGAGTTCCGGGAACCAGAAAGCACTGAGTGCTCAGAAAATGAAACGTCACACAGGCAGCGATCCAATATCGATCGCTAACACACCATACATAGGCCACCAGTTCAAATCCCTGACGCGCGCTGGTCTCTAACTCAACTAGTAAGTTTATGCTGCTCGAAACGCGAAATCGTTGCCGCATCTTGAACATTCTGCGACCATCGATTGAACCACAGCGTTCATATGAAGATTTGTAAAAACGTGGAATTGGGGGAACATAGGTCACCGGTTGGAATCCCTGTCGCGAGCTAGACTCTAAGTTAACCAGTAAGTTATGGTGCCAGAAACGCTGAATCGTAGGGTACTATTCGGAACATTCGGCGGCAGACGGCTGACCTACAAATTTTACACCAATGTCGAGAATAGACAGCCTGACTTTGACGCCTGCCAGAAACTGATATAAATACCGAATCGACGTAATTATGCTTCAGCTGTTGGTGCTTGACATTACAGAGCCACCTGCTATTAATGCGAAAGCATGTCTAGGCTATGTCGGCGGTTTTGTGTCCACAAACTGTGTCCGCAGCAGTTGTGGCGTTCTGGGTAGAGCCAGCATCAAACAAAAGGTTGTAATCAATACAGCACGATGTGAAAATGATGCGAAAAAAATTTGACGTCAATCGGATGATAAGGTAATAAGGGCCAAAAATGTGACAGATGTATAGAAAGCTTGTGAACATGGAGCATGGTTGTGAAAACAGTTAAGTGGCAGAGATGAACCATGGCGCCAAATTTGAAAACTCAATATGGGCGATTGAAACGAAATTAGAGCAGGCGTCAATGCTTTCGCATTCCTCCATTCTGGTTTGCCGCAGTGATCTGTAAAGTTTTTATTGTATTGTATGATGTAACCGCCTCGGTAAGAAAGCCAATCATTGGGTTGCAATTTCCGTTACAACGCATAACGCTGGGACCCAAAACACAAGCAGTAGAGAATAACGCTCTAAATATGGAGGCTACTATATTGACTGCCTGACACGGCTAAGCTTCGGTACACGGGTTCGGTTGCCACATAGTTCCAAAACATCTCCCTGCGGGATGTCCCACCGATGCGTGGGAAATTGTGATGTCACAACTCAATATCGTCTGCTTGTTGCGGATTCCCCAGTGGGCACTCCTATTTATGCATAATAGGCACTCAGAACATGTTTATAAAAATGCATTCATATTTTTCAGTACCGGTGAGGGCATCCTAGAAAATAACGGCAAAAATGTGGCGCACTATCTGCCATGCGTGACTATAAGCCCCCATAAATTAACTTTCTAAGACGGGCCTCATGCGTAGTTTTGTCGCTGTGCTTCATCATTTTTTCTTCCTCTTGGGGTATCAAAGCTTTGAAAGCACGTCATTTTTCGCAGTGTTGTTTTCTCCCTGTTAGCTCGGTCACAGCAACAAATTAATAGATTGCTA
>JARKHS020031496.1:0-34481 GCA_030143305.2 Amblyomma americanum | reverse complement strand
CAGCAAAATAAAAAAAACGCTTTTAATAAAATAAGTATTCTAAGCAGTAGTTTTAATGTGAGCCTTATAGTATTATTGGCGTTTATACAGCGGACTCGCAAGTTAACATTTTAAAGGGAAGGTCGCGACTTCTACATGTGCAGACTGGAGCAAGCATATAAAAGAGAACTGAACGTTGGATTTCCGTATAAATTGTAGCGCTTTGCATCGGTGCGTGGGCTTAGACAATTAAGCGGAAACAGTTGCGCACCCTTCTATCTTTTTACATGCGTTGCATGTAATGCTTCTCATTCACGTGCGCATGTTTCGCGGTTAAGTAAAGCCACTGCAATTGGTTCAGACATTACTGAAGGAACTAGAGACACCGAAATGTGGTGCACCAAGGTTCCATGCAGCCAGGCGTGCTGGTAACCAACTCTGCTCCCATATTTCCCGCAAGGGAGTCACCCGTGGGTTATAAGTACCTCGAATTGTGATTACTAGCTCAATTTATTTAGGTTTCGTTATGCTCAAAAGAGGTTTAGAATTTTCGATCACGCGTAAAGATGCACGCGCAGATCAAAGCCGTTGTTTTTTTTATATTCATGTATCACATTGCGAACAACTCAAGTACAAGACAGGCAAGACAATGAAACGAATCTATTCAACTGAGCGGCAGGCAGTACAAACACAATAAATTAAATCAAGCGTAATAATGTGCATTTTCACGTCATTACACATCCGAAGTTTATTTAGAGCGTGAGGTCCGTTGGACGGGCAAGTCCGCGTCGTCCTTCGCGGAAAGAGTCGTTCTGTTGTTGGCCGTGGCTTCAGTGCAATGAGAAGAGGAGGATCCTCGCGTTTTGAACAGTCTATTCACGCCACTTCCCCTGGGTTCTACTTCCGGTGTCCCACTGGTGTCCTGCGGGAGGGCGTGTTGGGCGACGCGGCCGTAGAACGCTGTGGTAGACATAACCACGGCCAGCGTCAGGCACAGGCAGAGTACCACCGAAGCGAGAGCAGAGCACACAGCCACTGTGCTCCAGACACTGTCCTCATTGGAGCCTTGTCCCTCCTCTGCCACGGCCTCTTGGAACGGCCGAGCGGACACACAGACGCTGCTCCTGACTCGTCATTCGCTTCCTTGGCCTCCTTCTTCGCGCTCAAGGGGGTGCAGTGCCAGAACCTGCACCGGTTTAATTACTACAGGTGTAGGGTTTACAGGATCACTGTTTAGCTTCTTCTTTCTTTTCTTTGGCTGATGACCTGGTCCGCATGAAATGCATCTTATGAATGCCTTGGAACGCCGGCAGTCTTTTTTATTTTGTTTAATGACATTACACCACATGTTTTGTTCCGCTATGGCGGATTGTTACACCGGCCTGTTGTAGTGGAGTGCTTCTGACTGACGTAGTAAGCGATTTAAAAAAGGAATGAATGAGGTGGCAACAAAGAAACACCCGAAGGCAGACAGTTTTGATTGGGCCTGATACAGTGAGCGGCTTGAGAACATGGGTAAGGCAAAGCTTTAAAGATTAAAATGTTGATGCGCATAGCACTACCACTGCGGGAAAGAAAAAAAAGCGTTTTTTAGTCTATTTTTCTTGGACGTCCAGGGACGAGCAGTGCGAAAACGGCCACCAGTCATGGAAGGAACGTCTGGCGTTAAGAATGAACAGAAAGACAGCAAGTTCTATTTGCGTCTGAACTCTGTTTCGTGGCTACGGCGTATTATGCCTGAAAGTCCCCTTGACGCCAGTATGCCGCGGTTTTGTGCACCCAGGCTGGGCCGCAGCGTGTTTTTGTTCCGTAGCACACTAGAAACATAGACGGAGCAAAAAAAGAGCAAACAGCGGTCTAGCGCACCCATATTTAGGGGCACGGTATGCTACCCAATACAAAGAGTGGATTTTGATCTCTAAATATACGGAATGCATACTGTTGGCAGCAGAGGCATATTGCCACCTGAAAGCATACGAGCTTGATGCTGTCAGCAAAAGGAAGGAGTTTCATGCAACGATCGCAAAACATTTCGCGCGAAACTCACTAGTCATTTTCAGAACACGTGAACTTGTAGTTGCCCTGTACTTTTTCCTGTACTTTTTCCCCTGTATTTTTGCGCTTTTTTCTTTTTTTCTTTTTTCTCACCCTTTTTGTTTCAATTTATCCTCCTTTTTCAGTGCTTTTTTTAGTGTTTACAGTTCCAGTGTTAAGGTCATTGTGCCTATGTTGTTATCATGAGTGCATTTACACAAAGCCATTTGTAAGCCCCTCCTTATGTAATGCCTTCGGGCCTTTAGGAATGAAATAAAAGAAATAAAAGAAAGGAAAAAGGAGTTATTTAAAAGCGGCAATGGAGATATCAAGTTACCAACTAGATGAGATTGAAACCTTCGTTAAAATCTTCGTAAGTGCAAGAACTTTGCTTGGCTTGAATACGGAATTTATTCCGTTGCCAACCGTACCAGGTGTTGCATATAAGATGTTCTGCAATTTTCAGAAATAGGTTTTTTGAATTAGAAGAGTGTTTTTAGGCCACCGCGATGGCTCAGTGGTTATGGCGCTCGGCAGCTGGGTCGAAAGACGCGGGCTCCATCCCGGCTGCGGAGGTGGAAATTCGATGGAGGCGGAATTTTAAAAGCCTGTTTACTGAGTTATAGAACCACACTTGGTCGAAATTTCCGGAGTCTTTCACTACGGCGTCCCTGATAGCCTGAATCGCTTTGGCACAATAAACCTTCATAAACCAAGTTAACCAAACCAGAAGAGCACTTTTTTGGCATAGCATTATCAGCTGTGTAGCGCACCCGAATATAGCTAAGACGTGCTAATTAGCAAGCTAGTTAACGAAGATTGATGAGTTACCTATTTCTGTTATTCTGCTTATTTATTGAGAGGTGTGTAGCCCACCTTGGGTTATATCTATAAAAATATTTAGAAGTTTGAAAACGTAGCCAACAAAATTTGCATATTTCGACCAGTTACATGCGCCGGAGGAGTTGCTTTCCCTGCACGCTTCTCGAAAGCGAAGGAAATTTAATGCGATGTAAGCAAAATTTTTGGCGCCACAGCGCCGAGGGTAACTGCGTTTTCGAAATTCTAAAATCTGTTACGGACATTACTTAAGGTGGGCTGCACGCCTCTCAATAAATGACGAGACTAACAGTAATTGTTTAAAATGTAACTGCTAAATTGTAGTTAATAGACCTACTAGTGAGCGCGTCTTAGCATTATTCTGATGGGGTGCACACTGGCAGCGCTGTGCCGAAAAAGTTCTCTTGTAACTCAGAAAGGCAATTTTAAAATATTGCGTCGCATCTTAGGTAAAGCACGCGGTACCTATTCCGTATTGTTAGGCATGAAAACCTAGCCCACGGCTTGGGCAACATAGCTTACTCCTATTAGAGAGGGAGAAAGAGGACCGTTCCCTCTTTTTGCTTCATTGTTGGGTAATTCATGTTTAGAGGGTAGTAATGGTGAGACTGCGTCATCTATGCTGTGAAGCTGGAACTTTAATAATAATTGGTTTTTTTTTGGGGGGGGGGGAAGGAAATGGCGCAGTATCTGTCTCATATATCGTTGGACACCTGAACCGCGCCGTAAGGGAAGGGATAAAGGAGGGAGTGAAAGAAGAAAGGAAGAAGAGGTGCCGTAGTGGAGGGCTCCGGAATAATTTCGACCACCTGGGGATATTTAACGTGCACTGACATCGCACAGCACACGGGCGCCTTAGCGTTTTTCCTCCATAAAAACGCAGCCGCCGCGGTCGGGTTCGAACCCGGGAACTCCGGATCAGTAGTCGAGCGCCCTAACCACTGAGCCACCGCGGCGGGGCAAGCTGGAACTTGGAGACTCAGTAGCCCCAGTGCACCTTCAATATAAATTAAAATTGAAAATTGGTTCTTGGGGAAAGGAAATGCGCAGTACCTGTCTCACATATCGGCGGACACCTGATCCGCGCCGCAAGGGAAGGGTTAAAGGAGGGAGTGAAAGAAGAAAGGAAGAAAGAGGTGCCGTAGTGGAGCGCTGCGGTATAATTTCGACCTCCTGGGGATCTTTAACGTGCAGTGGCATCGCACAGCACACAGGCGCCTCAGCGTTTCGCCTCCATCGAAACGCGGCTTCCGCTGTCAGGTTGGAACCCGGAAACTCGGGATAAGTAGCCGAGCGCCCTAACAACTACAATATGTATAATCTCCGAAATCATCGACCCGCATACGCGACACGCACTCTGGCATTTTTGCTGAACGTTCTCGGAGTACGATTATCCACTAACAATATGTAAAATCGTAATCCGAGAACGTCAAGCAAAGATGGCAGAGTGCGTGTCGCGTATGCGGGTCGATGATTTTGGAGACGAGCTGGTAGCGCTCCGATTAAGCAGGTAAAAGCGAACGTCTGCTCTTAAGATAAGCCCTTGCCATTTCAAACGTTAAGAGTGGAAAAATACTCTGATTTTCTCATGCAGCACTTCCTTTTCTGATTTGGAGAAGGCGACGCTGCGGATTTAACGCAGCACTTTTCGTGCAAAATTGTAAAACTCAAAGTTGACCAACCGCGTACATTGCTGAACTTCCTTATATACGTGCAGAATTAAGGGGCGGCGTTGAGCCTGTTTGCTTAGTACGCACAGTGGCTTCACGAAGGATACAGGAAACAGGCTGGGCCAGTTGAAACACCTAATCCACAACAATGCACTCGATTATTGACGTGTCAAATCACACTCCTCGAAGACTAAGTATTATGCAGCAAACGCGAACACTGAATCCTGCTTATAGCGGGGAGAGGGCGAAAGCGTCAAACATCTGCTGTCACAATTGAGCAGAGAAGGGTAGGGTAAAGATAGGATCGTTATGAAGTATATAAAACAGATTTTGTATGGATTATGGTGGTTAAACGTCCCAAAGCGACTCAGGTTATGAGGGGTGCCGTAGTGAAGGGCTCCGGAAATTTCGACCTACTGGGTTCTTTAACGTGCACTGACATCGCACAGTGGACGGGCCTATAGAATTTCGCTTCTATCTAAAATCGACCGCCGCGGTCAGGATCGAACCCGCGTCTTTCGGCTCAGGTGCCGAGCGCCATAGCCATATATAACACATTAGCCAGTTGCCTAAACCAATGAAATTATAACAGAATTTTTTTTTAAATTTTGGTGATAACAAACGGGAAGTTAGGAGTGAAATCGTTTATTGGCTGAAAGGTAATTAGTTATACAGAGTAGAAACACAACCACATGCCGCCTGTGGTATCCAAACTAAAGAACTTCGCACGAACTCTATCATTTGAGCTGTGGCTGCTTTTTGTTCTTCACTATCTTTATTTCGCAAAAAATAGATGCTGCACGAATCGCAAAAGTGAGCCGGTTAAGAGATAACCGGTGCCATTATAAATGATCAATGTTTGCCACTTTCTCCAGTGCATTTATTCACTCAGGTACACGTGGCCGAGTTTTCAAAGCCTCTAAGATTAGACGATCGGATTCACCCAAATACTGACGATATTCACTGACAAGAACATGAGAATGCCGGACAGGCATCATACGGCACACTGTCATCATTATTCTCTACTTCCAAGAAACGAATACCATGTAGATCTAACGGGTGTAGTCATTCAACAAATTTCACTGTAAAACATCTCCCCTCCAAAAAAAAAAATCCCATCCCAACAATCTATAAATACATGTTCAAGAATCTCCAGCTTTCTGAACAAAAGGCAATCGACCCCCTATGCAAAGAGAGCGAGATAATAAAGTTTTATTGTGTAAAGGGAGACCGGAGCGGATTGTGGGTAGGGTGCTCAGTCAGGGACTCCGGTAGCTTCGCTGACGCTTTGGCGATGGCGACTAGTGCCTCCTGGTATTCGAGGGTACCGCTCGCCAGCGTCACCTCCCGATACTCCAGTGCTGCGCTGGGCTGCTTTGAGAGATTGGGTTTAGCTGTGCATGTCAGTGTAATGTGTGTGAATGTAGGAATATTACCACACCAGAGACATGTGTATACGTATTATGTTGGGTGAATGCGGTATAGGTGGTGGAGATTGTGAAGAGAAAGGCCCTTTTCTGCTATCCATGCCTCTACTGGGAGGACCGCGACATGCAATGAACTTACAGCCGACTGTAGGGTCATTGGTTAGCATGTTTCAAAATATTTGCCCGGTCCAAAAGACTACAATTACCAATATACAGGAGCAGGCAAGGCTATTGCAAAAAAATATCGGTAAAAGTGAGCCGTGGCAGTGGCTTCTGTTTTCGGAGTATTTATGTTGCGTGTAACCTTACCGTAAGCTTGTTCACCAGCACCACCGTCGTTCATGGCGGCGGACGTAGAATATCCTGCAATACTACGAGTGTCACATGCAACATGATCGAACGGTGAGAGCGGTGGTTGTGCGAGAGCTTTCTTATGTTGGATATGACATCAGGGCTGCCAGAACCGAGGCCCCCGTTAATATATTGAACAGAGAAGAGTAAAGAAAAGTGGGAATCGTTATGAAGTGCATATGAATGAAACAATCACTGAATGCACGCAAAGCATAGGAGAATGTTTTTTTCTTTTTAATTTTGTGGAATTTATTGATGGGAGATTACTAGTTTGATCACTGATTGAACGACAGTGTAACGACCAAGTCACGCAAGAACAGAATGAACCTTTATTGATAGCAGCTGCTCGGTTTTATAGGGCAGGTCGATGTAGGCACGTGTTCGCGTCAACGGCAGCGGTCGGTTCGGGATGGGCTGGCACGCACAGCGCATGCGTATCATGTACGATACATCTTCCTTTGTTTATTGAATCTTGGGAATTCGTCACGAATTCACTTGGTTAAAGTTGCGATCGTAGTAAAGCCTGTTTGGCGGCCTCCTGTTTCAGGTGGACCGCCTCACCGCTGGTGTAGTGTGTCCGTCCGTAGATGGCGCAGCAGCTACTCTTCTTGGACTGGGCCCCTGCTCGTCGACGAGCTCGCACTCACTCTCGGACTCGTCACTTCCGAGTGCGTTGCTCTCGAAGGGTTCCAACGTCGCACTTAGATGCTTGCGGTTGCGGCGAAGCAGCTTGTTATCTTCGGTAAGCACCTGGTATGACCGCGGCGCTACCGGCCCCAGTACTTGCGCTTTGCGAGTCCACTGTTTGTGACGGATCCTAACCACTTCTACTTTCCGGAGGGCCGGTAGGGATTTTGCGCCGGTGTCGAGCGGCTGGCGTTTGAAGACTGTTGTTTTTGGCTGTTGGCTGAAGTCGGGAAGTCGCGTACGCAGTCTTCTGCCTTGCAGGAGCTCACCCGGCGAACGACCATCCTCCAACGGAGTCGAACGGTAGGAAAGCAGTCCAAGCCAGAAGTCTTCCCGTGTCTCTTGCGTTTTTTTCAGGATTTTCTTTACGATTTGAACACTCTTCTCGGCAAGTCCATTAGACTGTGGAAATGCAGGGCTCGACGTAATGTGCTTGAACTCGTACCTGGATGCAAAAACAGCAAATTCGTGAGAGGAGAACTGGGGACCGTTGTCGCTGCAAACTTCCACAGGGATCCCGTAACGGGCGAAGATCCCACTCAATTTGTCAATGACAGTGCGGGCTGTTGTGTCGCTGAGTCGTTCAACCTCTGGGAAGTTCGATAGGGCATCATACACGCACAAGTAGGAACTACCGCGGTGCTGGAAGATGTCGACGCCGACTCTGTACCACGCGTAATGTGGTGTTGGGCGCATCAGAAATGGCTCGCGTTGAAGTTGGTACGCATATTTCCGGCAGACTGTGCAACCTTTTAACATCGTTTCGATATCGGAGTTGAGTCCGGGCCAGAACACTAGCTGTCGAGCTCTTGCTTTACACTTATTCAGGCCCAAATGTCCCTCATGTATTCGTTGAAGCATTTCCGCCCTCATACACTTTGGGATGACTACTTTAGTGCCTTTAAACACAATGCCTTCAATCAGGGACAATTCCGCCGCAAATGATTTCATGCTGCCACCCAGGTTACCGCCGGCTGTTATGTACCGTATAACCGACTGTAGATCCGGATCGTTTGCCGTGGCCTCCACAAGTCGATTAAGTTTTTCTGCTCACCATGTCTGTGACCGCTCACACCGCATGAACTTCTACTTCGTCTTCGGAGGCTGTGATGTCCAGTGGTTTCTTGGGTGACGCCCTTGACAGCATATCGGCCAGCAGCAGCTCTTTCCCTGGTACGAATTGAAGGGAATAATCGTACTTGCACAAGCGCAAGAAAAACCGCTGAAGCCGTGGTGGCATATCGCCGATTCCTTTCGACGCAACTGCTAGGAGGGGGCGGTGGTCCGTCTCGATAACAATTCTTCGGCCGTAAACGAAATAGTGAAATTTTTCGCACCCAAAAGTTATTCCCATTGTTTCTTTCTCTATTTGTGGGTACCTTTGCTCAGTCTCACTCATTACGCGTGATGCTTAGGTGACAGGTCGCCAGCTATCTCCGTGTCGCTGCAACAGTGCGGCTCCTAGCCCATTTTTTGATGCATCAGAGCTAATTTTGTCTCTCTTGCTGGATCAAAAATTGCCAGCACCGGTGCGCTGCTTAGAAGTGCGCAAATAGCTGCCCACTCAGCGGCATGCTTGTCTGTCCACTCGAAGACTGTTTCTTTTTTTATAATACCTCGTAACAACTTGGTCTTTTCAGCAAGATGCGGGATATACTTCCCAAAATAATTGGCCACACCAAGCATTCGCTTGGTGTGGCCAATCAGCCGGTTGCGGCATTTCAGCAATCGATGCACTGAATGAAAGATTCGGCTTTATCCCGTCTTGGCTGATGAGGTCGCCCAAGAACTCAACCTCGGTGCACGCGAACTTGCATTTGGCTGGATTGAACGTCAAGCCTGCTTGCTTTGCTAGTTCCAGCGCTCTACGAAGGCGCTTGTCGTGTTCTTCCCGGGTAGCACCCCATATCAGGACGTCATCGACATACACGCGCACGCCTGGTGCTCGATCCAAAATTGAGCTCAACGTTCTTTGAAACACTTCAGGCGCTGACGCAATCCCAAACGGCCGTCTCAAAAAACGATAACGCCCAAAAGGTGTCGCGAAGGTGCAAATGGTTGATGTGGCCTGATCCAATGGAATCTGATGAAACCCTGAGTTTGCATCTAGGCGCGAGAAGTATTTAGCGCCTGCCAGCTCTGCCTCAATATCGTCACGTTTAGGCATCTGATAGTGCTCCCGTTTCAGGCATTCGTTAATGTTTCTAGGATCCAAGCAGACCCGAAGTTTGCCATCCTTTTTCCTGACAATGACCAGCGGACTCACCCATTCTGTTGGTTCATTGACCCTTTCAATGATATGGGCCTCTTCCATGCGCTGCAGCTCCTCTCGCAGTGGTTCTCGCAGTGCCAAGGGGACGCGTCGCGCCGGCTGTATCACTGGTATGGCGTCTTCGCGCAGGACCATCCGGTATGGGCGGGCTACACAGCCGGTACCTTGAAAAAGCGGCGAGAATTCTTGCAATATTTTGTCAGACTCTGCTGTATCCACTGCGTTGACTGAACGAACTACGAGTCCCAGCGCCTCCGTTGCATGTAGTCCAAGTATCGCCTGTTTGCTTTTCTTCACTATGAAGAAGGTGAAGGTGCCGGACTTGTCGTTAATGACCACTGGTAGGGTCGCCACGCCGAAGTGCTTAATTACGTCACCACTGTAAGACCGAAGAACGGAGCTGCTTGGAGTCAGGCATGGCGTAGCTTTGAACTTGCGAAAGACTGAATAAGGCAGCAAGTTTGCCTGGGACCCAGTGTCTACTTTAAAAACAACATTCTGGTTCGACACCTTGGCTTCAACTGTCCAGTCAGCGGTCCTATCGACTGTGCATACCCTTACATTGAGGATGTCGAAGTTGTCTCGTCGTGAACGACTGCACTGACTGCAGGCTCTTTCTGGCAGCAGGCCGGGAAATGATTGGCCCCTTTGCACGCAAAACATGTCTTCCCGAACGCCGGACACTTGTTCCGCTCGTGCAATCGGTTGCATCGGCTGCATCTGAACCGTTCGCGCCGTTTTACCGACGCCACTTGCCTTTCCATTTGGCCCCAGGTCTCATTTTGGTGAGCCGACACTTCGGCAGCTTTGCAGCTCTGTTCTGCTTTAAGCAGCGTTAAGTTTTCAACTTTGAGCAGTTTCTCCCGTAGCTTCGGATTATTTGTGCAGAACACAATCTGGTCACGGATCATTCCGTCGCTCAGTGTTGAGAAGTTGCAACTCTGGGCTAGCTTTCGCAGGTCGCGTAGAAATTGTTCAAAAGGTCCGCCTTCCGCTTGAATCCTTGAGCGAAACACGTACCTCTCGTAGACCTCATTCTGCTGCTCCTGACAGTACGCTTCAAACTTGCCCACAACCGTTGCATAGTCATTCTTGCTTTCTTCCGCCGAAAAAGTGAAGTTATTAAATACCTCAAGAGCGTCATCGCCGGCAACACTTAGCAGCAGCGCAGTCTTAGCAGCTTCCGTCCTTGGCTCCTTGGTCGATGCTGTTGCTTCCAAAAAGAGCTCGAACTTCTGCTTAAACAACGCCCACTTCTTCGCGATGTTCCCGGTCAGAAGTAGCTGGTCGGGCGGCTTGAGTAGCTCCATTTTTCCTGGCTTGTAGGCGACGCCTTCGCGTTTCTTGTTCAAGCCACTGCTTGAGAGGCAGACAGTGACCCCACTTCTGACACCATGTAACGACCAAGTCACGCAAGAACAGAATGAACCTTTATTGATAGCAGCTGCTCGGTTTTATAGGGCAGGTCGATGTAGGCACGTGTTCGCGTCAACGGCAGCGGTCGGTTCGGGATGGGCTGGCACGCACAGCGCATGCGTATCATGTACGATACAGACAGGAAATTGATTACTATTATGGAAACAAAATATATAATCCTGATGATGATTATGTATTTTTATGGCGCAAATGCATCTACGGCCAAAGAGCGCCATGACACAAGGTATTTTTCATTTCTCAAGGTAGGGTCAAAGACCTATTTACCAAGCATTTAACCCTAAAGAAGCCGAGCACCAGACCAGGGGAAAACTTGTACCCATTGTATCACCGGTGGGTACCCGGCAGAACTGGGGATTGAACCCCGCATCTCCCGCATGCGAGGCGGATGATCAAAGACTTGGCCACCGCTGCGTCAGATATAAACCTCAAACACAGTACGGAGCCACAGGTCAGCAGGTACACGTAGAAAGTGATTCCGGCCTGCCAAAGGACGGGAGGTGACGAATCCACCACCCGCGCATACTATATGCCTATTATATGCATACGATTGCTAAAGTACCGGCCCACAAATATTATAGCACTGGAGAAGGTCTTTAGGGCCTCATAACTCATAACGTACAGCTGTGAAATTCCTTCTACTTGTGGTCCCGAGAGATTTGAAGGAATGTCGCTATCAAGCATACAGAATACTATATTGCGATTGCGTCGTCATTTTATCCCTGAACAAATTCCCCTGATCGCGCTTGACACCACGATATCGGCGCATAAATCTGCCGGTGAAGCGCTTGATCAGAAAGTAAGGGTCCGAGACCAGTACTCCGAGTTTAATTTGTGCGCGTATAAGTACGTGTATAAGGCCAAATATGATAAAGTATAAAAGATGTGGGCTTCAGAGACAAGATATTAAAGAAATGGCAGGCCAAGCAGTGATTCATACCTTCGATATACAGGAGAGTTCAACAGAAAATACCTTTCCCTTGTCGGAGCCGAGTAGTTTCTCCACAGCAAGAAGTGAGTGTTCATAGAGAAGGTGCAGAACGTCGCTGAATTTACTTGCATTTTCTTCGATAGCACGGTAAAACAATTTTGAACAAAAACCATGTACCGGGGTTTCCGAAACACCATTCACAAAAAATTTACGCAAATTCTTGAAAGCGTAGGGCTGTCTCGTGAGAGATTTTAACAGCTGGATTGATGCTAGATATAACTTGATTCGGCACTTCTTACGAACGGCACAGGTCGGTTGCAGGGGATGCTATTTTTTAATTGCAGAGAAATAGTCTGCACTGCAGCACAACCAAGGTATTTAGTGTTTGGACGAGCACCGTGATCAGTCGCCTTTACTCGTTTTCTATACTGGGTCTTCGCTTGCGCTGAGGACAGTTTGATACATATGATAAAATTTGAAAAAAATCCTATGTAATTTATTAGTTAAGTCAGCAGCGTTATGAACGATATTGCACGAACGAGATTAATAACGCGCGCTGAGCTTCTACTGAATTACGCGCGTTTCAGCATGAATGGTCGCACAATGTTTTCGATGCGAGCTTGATGCTCACAATACGATTCTTGTATGGTGCTTCGTGTATAGTATCACGGATATAGAGCTGATTAGAGTATTTATACATCTCTCGAGATCAAAGGACAGTATGCAAAACAGATCACTTGGTACTAATTCATAGCGCATTGCAGCGCAGTCGGGGAACAAATAAGAGTGTTCTCCTCAGCATGGCAGCCGTAGTGCCGCCCTGCCGCAGCTGAAGGCTCTCATGAAAGCTTCCGAGTGCAGGACGCTGTAACCACAGACTGCGGCCAGCTGGGCGTCACCGCAGGTGGCCTGGCAGAAGCGCCGGAAGAAGAACCGCTCCTTGGCGCCCAGGGCGTCTTTTTGAAGCTCGCGGGCGGCTGCCTGAGTGGCGGCGTCGAGGGCTACGTCCAGCGCCCAGGGCTGAAAGAGCACATCGCGTAGCGTGTCCTCGTTCAGCCGACCTCCAAAAGTGAGGGCCGCGTGGTCTGCGATGCAGCGGCGGTAGGAAGTTGAGTTGGTACTCGTCGTGTTGTCTTCCCTGCGTAGCAGTTAGACAAGCGGATAAAGCCAGCCATTAACTCCCGAGTGTATCGTATTAAGTCGCACTACTTCACCATGAAAATAGTACTTCGACTTGATAAGGGTCGGTAAGAATAAATAGCTACAAGCCGGCATTTCAGCGTGAGAACATGATTCCGATGGGTCAACCCCGAGCAAGATCTTGCGATGTTGTTGCCATCACTATCGACGGTGCCGCCGTCCCACAACATCGTTTGCATCCCCCCCCCCCCCCCGGGGTTTGACCGATTAAAAGAAATACTTTCTTTTTTGCGGAAAGGAAATGGAGCAGCAAATCTCTCACTTACTACGCCATTTCCTTCCCACACCGCATTGCCGGTGCGCTCCACCGTCCTTGCTCCCGACGCGCTAGCCATGGGTGTCGGAATCGCGCGAGCAATCGCGCGGCACCGATGGACGCGCGCGGCTCGTGCCCTGCCTTTTCACGTGGTTGCCTTTGAGGCGGTGGTCATGCTATTCAGCTTTAGCATGTTTATAAAAATTAGGCAAAAATTCTGTCATTTTTTTCTTCACAATCAGCTGATAGAATGTTAGGTTTTTTTTAAATCGCCCTTACATTACTGACTTCAAAACGTAAAGCTCCCGTGTTACTAATATCTGAACAGACTGCGTTTTCATTGGGGTTTTCGCAGTGGAACCCAAACATATATATCGAGTAATAGATCGGAAATTGGTTCGCGACTGCGATGACAAATTCTCGAATTCGCGTCACTGACGACGCTTCTGCATAACGTCGTCAAAAGATTACGCCTAAGAAAGCTTTGCTCTTCGTCGCAGCATAACTACTCTACCCACCTCATAAAACAGTATTGTGTTCTTTTACAGAAACTTTCGCTGCACATGCCACATCGTGTCACCGCCTACCACACGTCATTTCGCGACCACCACCATCATCATCATCATCAGCCTGACTACACCCACTGCAGGGCAAAGGCCACTCCCATGTCTCTCCAATTAACCCTGTCGTTTGCCAGCTGCGCCCACCCTATGCCTGCAAACCTCCTTAACTAAACCGCCCACCTAAAGGTGTATCCAGACGACGGACCACGGACGTGTTTTGACCCGCAGACTAGCGATCACGTGGGGTTTCGCTTCCGGTCTGCGAGGTCCGCGCATGGTCCTTGGGCCGGATCGCGCGAGAAATGCGAGAGCATTTTTTCTGGCGGCGGACCACGGACTTTTTAGCCTACTCGCACACATCGAGTCTGGTAACTACACCACACTGGTCTTTGCCGGCTCGGTGCTCCCGGCAGTCGAGGCGGCACCAGCGAAAGTAGTTTTGTTTCCACTGTTAACATGTCAACGTGGTCGGACGACGCTACGTTTTACTTTTTAGCCTTAGTACAGCTTGATGGCTCGATCATAATTGGGTATTCGGCGGTGAGAACGAGCGAAATTAGCAGCAACATCGGCGCTTGCGACATGCACAGATATGGTGAGAAAAGAAAAATTGACGTGGCCTACGAGCCATAAGCGTATGCACTATCATGTACGGTAAACGCAGGTATTTTTCGGGACGTTACAGCACTTCTCACATTTCCCACATTTAGCTCAGCGTATGCAAACCGAGACGGAAGGATATGCTCAGCCTTGTGGTGCCATCTAGTTGTTAGGCCGGGTAACTATTTCTGTCAACAAACGTACGCTCCGCTTAAGCCTAGAAGGGGCACAATCGTCACTCTGAATAAAAAATAAAACAAATATTTCACTCATACGACTTCTTATTGGCGAGGTGAGACCAAGCGAGAAATGGGTGCGCCTTTTATTGCCAGTGAACGCAACAAAAAAGGCAGTAACAACGATGAATCCAGTCCGAAGCGAGCGGTCCTGCTTGGAAGCGCGCCGCCATGTTTGCCGCGGTGGGATTGCAACTTTCTCCTCACCGCGGCAGAAATCGCCCCCGTACTGATCGAACTTTCCGCTGGTTATTTAGGCGGATCTCTACCGCGGATTCCGCTTGTTCTCGCCGCCGAATGTCGAAGCGTGCGACGACCGTTGCTGCAGACTGATCACGAGGCTTGGCCCGCCTTGTCGTCTGCTCTTCTGGTCCGTCGTGTGGACGCTGTCGCCGGCCAGACCCGGCCGGGCGTCGCGCGGTCGACCCCACGTGACCGGTCCGCAGGCCAGTCCATGGCCCGCCGTCTGGATACACCTTAACCTTCTGCCGCCCCCTACTACGCTTGCCTTCTCTTGGAATCCACTCCGTTACCATTAGGAATCAGCGGTTAACTTGCCTTCGTAGTACATGCCCTGCCCAAGCCCATTTCTTTCTCTTGATTTCGACTAGGATGTCATTAACACGCGTTTGTTCCCTCACCCACTCTTCCCGCTTCCGGTCTCTTAATGTTACACCTATCATTTTCCTTTCCATGGTTCGCTGTGTTGTCCTTAACTTAAGCTGAACCCTTTTTGTTAGCGTCCACGTTTCTGCACCGTAGGTAAGTACCAGTAAGATACAGCTGTTGCACGCTTTCCTTTCGAGCGATACTGATAAACTGCTCTTCATGATCTCGGAGAACCTGCCATATGCGCTCCACCCCATTCTTATTCTTCTAGTCATTTCCCTCTCATGATGCGGATAAGCTGTCACTACCTGACCTAAGTAGACGAATTCCGTTACCACTTCCAACACCTCACTGCCAATTGTGAACTGCTGTTCCCTGGCTACACTGTTGTCTGTGTATTTGTATATACCACTACATTTTTCGCACATATGACTCTATGCGTACGTCTGCAGAATGGGGTCAGCTCCATACTGTAGACATATGCATAACATTGTCACTCGTACGCATAAGCCCGTGCATAACCCCGTGATATACGCAGAACCCCGTGGCAAATCTTGTTTTATTTCACAACCCCATCCCGTACTTGTAAGAAGGCGCACTGTCATGTTAACACGTGCCCTTACGGTACGAAGTGTACCTGGCCTTATATATGCAGCCCCTTGTCTGATAATAAACAATTTTTGTTCCCCGCCCCCCGACTGTTCACATGGTGTCAAAAGTGGGGCGGCAACGCGTTTCGCAAGCCGCGTTCACCACAGTTCTTCCCCGACCCCTCGTCCAGCTGTACCCCTGGTACACCCCAGAGAAAGAAGTATGGCGCCGACGATTCTTTCACCGCCAAACCCACTGGAAAGTACGACTGATGCTTACCAGAACTGAATCATATGAAAAAGTGAGTTTACTCTGATTTCTACGGCGACAGGACTAAGCAAGCAGCCTAAAAAATTCAGGAAGCAACACTTCTTGTGACATTTGGTAAAGAAGCAAGGCAGGTGTTCTATACCTTCAAATTCGCAAATGAGGACGAAAAGCAAGACCTCGATAAGCTGATAGCAAAATTCGAGGCCCACTACAAACCAGCGAAGAATTTGATGTTCGAGTTTCGTTTCCGCCCCCGAGATCAACGTGAGGGCGAATCTTTTCAACGAGTGGCTAATCAATATCAGAAATCTTGCTCGCTTGTGCCAATTCGGAGAGCTAGAGGACAAACCACTGCGCAGTCGAATAATTCTAGGAGTTATAGGCAAGGAGCTGCGACAGAAACCTCTGTCTAAACATCCGTCGTATGCCAAAACAGTAAAAATGTACCGAGCGAGGGAACAAGCGAAGGAGCACTTTAACGAGATCAGGGAGGCAGAAGTAAGCGCAACAGATGAGGCCACCGTACGTGCTGTGAAATCGAAAGTTAGCCTCGGAATTTGCCCGAACTGCGGTTTCACGTAAAAGAAGTGTCCTGCGCAAGGAAAGCGCTGTAACAAGTGTGGCGGCGCGAAACCACTTCGCGCGTGGGTGTCGTCAACCAGAAGCGAGACCGAGGAGCCCAGTATACAAAGACAGAACAGGTCGAAATGGCAGAGGACGAGGGCTATTTCCTTCAAACTCCGGAACTCAATGCAATTGATGGCTACGACCGCTAGCCAGCGACTGTCGACATCGCAGGTTCCGCCATACGCTGCAAAATTGATACCGGAGCCTACTGTTGCGTCATGCGCGAAGCGACACCCAGAAACATAATTACGAAGCCAACACAAGACTGCTGCTCTACGCTACGATCGTTTTTCGTGCCCTTAGAAAAGGCGACGAAGAAGTTTGAGCTTCAGGTGGCCACGGTATCAAATGCCACAAATTATGTTAACGCAGAACCTTTTAACACCGATTGGTGTTGATCTCAGTTCTTTGCAGTGGGTTGATGACGCGCCGGCAGCAGTGGAATTCCATTTCGACCACATCTTCCCATCTCATGCGAAACACATGCCAGCAAACATTTTAAACGGTATTCTCTCGGATCACATTGTATTTGTCGAACAGAACACAATATGTTGACTTTAAAATTCGTTGTCCTCAATACAAAATATTTACGCAGGAGTCCCCCAAGGAAGTATACTGGGACCGCTCTTATTTTTAATCTATATAAATGATATTGTGCAATGTGTAACTGATGGAAAGATTGTATCCTACGCTGATGACACTTCGGTGTTAATAACCTGGAGATCAGAAAGTGACATTGAAGAGAAAGCAACCAAAACACTGAGTGCATTAAATACATGGGCAAAATCAAATTGTTTGAAGATTAATTCTAAAAAGACAAAAATATTATTGTACTTTCCAAAAGGAAAGATAAATTCTAGGCCGTTTAACGTGTTCTTAAGCTCTGATATTGTGGAAATTGTAGATTCCGTTAAAATCCTTGGCGTTATATTCTCAAAGCATTTGACTTGGAATGATCATGTTGACTATATCAGATCAATAGTGTCTTCAGCTGTCGGTTTCATGTTGCGGCTACGCGGTACTCTTCCTGTCAAAGTTAGGCTATTGCTATACAACTCATTGGTTCTTTCTCTTTTACAATGCTGTTGTACCGTTTGGGGCACTACGGGTGTCACAAAATTATCCAAGCTTCACCTTCTTCAAAAAAGAGCTGTAAGATGCATTGCTGGTGTTCCTTATTGTTCCCCCACACATGACTTGTTTTTAAAATATGAAATCCTGCCAATCTATAGTTTAAACAATTATAGACTTTTAATGATATATAAACGCTCTTCACAAAGTGATGAACATTATATTAGTTATCTGGCAAAACTTGAGAAAAACACGCATATCCTGCAGACTAGAATAAAGAAATTTGGTTAGTGCCGACGCCTGGGGCATATTATACCGAACAGTCTCTTTTTTATACTGTTCCAGTGTTATTAAATAAATTGAACAAAGAATTGTTTGATCCCTTTCAGCATTCAAGTGATGTTATTAAGCGATTTTTTCTTAGCAAGATTACGTAATATTGCACTCAGTTTAAACCTATACCTGTTATTATATATTTCGTTTCCCCGTGACCAGTTATTTGTTTTTCTAATACCTATGTTTGTGCTGCAATGCATAGCGCTGCTTTTTTACAGTGTTTTGTTATTTTGTTTCAGTGTTTATTTCGAAAATTGAAAATCTCTGCCTGTGTAAAGTATTGCCAAGTTGATAAAGGGGGCAGGACCTCTGTCAAGCTTGCGAGCTTTTAGTCCTGTCTCCTTCTCTGTCCAAGAGAAAAATAAAGACAATGAAAGACAATGAAATGAAATACCCCCATCATACGGTGCTTGCTACCGATGCCTCCGTCAACTGCCAAAAAGCTGCAGTTGGTATCTTTTCGCAGGATTTGACATGGAGCTATTCCGTCCGCATCCCTGATTATATTCCATATTCTTTGCGGAATTTTTGGCTCTTGCAATGGCCCTTCACAAAATTCAATGCCATGTGTCTCATGTTATTATTCTCGCTGATTGTTTGTCAGTGTTAGCCTCCCTTGACACTTCACAAGAAGATTTTTTGAGCCGTATCCTGCGATTTTTGGTCCCATGCACTTTGAAGGTGGTCCGTTTTGTCTGGGTCCCTGGCCATGCAGGTATTCATTCAAATGCGGTGGCTGATTACTTAGCAAGGTCGGCTCTTGACGGTTCAGTGACACATCCCGTCCCGAATTTCAGCCTGCTGGCGATTTCCAGGTTTCAGCGGTTCCTACATATATCAGCCAGGTTACGAGATCTCTTACTAAATACCACTGACTATCAGCACTTAGCATATAATTGGAACGTCCGTTCGTGTAAATCCAAGTTGTGTGAGGTAACAATGACGCGGTTGCGGTGCAGGATTCCAAGTTTGAATTTATATCTATGCAGGTGTGGGTTGACACCGACGAACCTATGTGACGCATGTGGGAAAGTTTAATCTTTAGACCATTTTATCCTCTACTGCCCAAAGTTCGCACTTCAGAGAAAGATTTACCTGGAGGTCCCTCTCTCCAGGTTAGGCCTCCCTTTATCTTTGCCAGTATTATTATCGTTTGGTGCGAACGCCAAGGGATTTGCATTGGGTTCGATTTGTGGGTTTCTCCACGATTACATAATTGCAACTGGTAGGTTGATGTGCTAATTCTTTTTAAGTTCTATGAGCTCTCCTTTTTTTCACCAAAATGCTGTCTGTTATTTAACTGTCAATATTGTTCTCTTGTTTTTATTCATTGATTTTTCAAAATTCACAATTGGTGCTACATTTTTGTCATCATCTTCCATGGAAACTTCTTTGTTTATTCAACTACAGTTTGGCCAATCCCCCCGCGTGGGTATGTGCCATATACCTGGGGTGAAGAAGAAGAAGAAGGTGGCCTAAGGAGCGCAGTCCACCACGGCGCTATTCTTTATTGTGAAACAAGCAGTTCCTGTTACATTGAGTTGCAAGGTGGCTGAACGCTTAGGGCTGATTGGCCGCCTAAACACCCTGGACGCCTTAGAAACTAAAGAAATAGTATAAAGATTTGGATATGTTTTCCGGGGGCTGGGAGAAATCAAAGACGTAGCCTAGCACATGGAGCTCGAGGCGTCGTCAAGCCAGCTCGACGAATCGCCATCGCCCTTCAGGAGCGCGTCCGAGCTGAGCTGGACCGGTTGGGGCACGACAGCGTTGTTTCTAAGGTAACAGAACCGACTTTCTGGTCTAGTCACATGGTTGTAGTAGTAAAGAAAGAAAATGTGCGCATATGATTGGACTATCTGACTTAAATAAGGCACTTCAAACAGAGCACTACCACATTCCGATGTTAGAAGATATCCTACCGCGGCTGCATGAAGCGAAATTCTTTTCTCCTCTGGATGCATCGTCAGGATTCTGGCAGATTAAGTTGGACGAGCCGAGCTCCCGATTATGCACTATGAGCACGCCCGACGGGCGATACAGATTTCTGCGCATGCCGTTTGGCATCGCATCCACGCCGAAAATTTTTCTGCGGGTGATGCACCATGTACTAGATGGCTTGAGGGGTGTTGCCGTTGTTATGGATGACTTATTTGTTTGGGGACAGTCGCCAGAGCAACACGACCGAAATTTAGTAGCTTTGCGGTACTGGTGTAGACAGCACAACTTGAAGCTCAATAAGAACAAGTGCAATTTCCTCCAGCCCAGACTCCGCTACATGGGCCACATTCTGATTCCAGACGGGCTGTGTGCCTGGACCCGAGCAGAGTCGAAGACATAATGCAAGTTCTGCCACCACAAAGTCGTAAGGAACTGCAAGTTTTCCTCGGCATGTTCAACTTTGTCACGCGGTTTGTCCCTAACGTATCCACGTTTTCAGCGCCGCTTCGCGAGCTGTTGAAAAAGGTGGTCGCGTAGGTCTGGACAGACCAGCAAGATAGCAGCTTTCGTCAGCTTCGAGCGACCCTCACGCAGGACAGCGCCAGTCCTGTGTTTCGTGTTTCTTCTCGTCCTCGTTCCGTTGCGCTGTGTCAATCTGTGTCGTAGAAAGTTATTTCTTCGCTTCCTGTGTCAGGCCAGCTGCTCGAGAGTATTCGGCACGAAACTTACAAAGACGCTCGTATTGCTGAACTACGCCGTTACTCGTGCACAGAATGGCCAGAAATGAAGAACCATGTGCCGCATGACCTGCGTCCAAACTGGTGTTACTGCAATAAGCTGCACGTTGAGGAAGGCCTGCCGCTCAGAACCAACAAAATAGTCATTCCTCCAGCCAAGCGACAGGAAATTCGGCGCTTGCAGCACACCGCACAAGGAGCCGAAGAAAAAAAGATGAGAGCCAGAGAAGTAATGTTCTGGCCCAGAAAGAACGCAGACATCTCAGCTCTGGCTAAATCATATGCAGCGTGCGAACAGTACAAGCGCAGGAACACTAGGCTGCCTATGCTGTGCAACGAGTTACCAGGCCTACCACGGCAAGTAGTAGGGCTTTATATTTTCCGCCACGATGACCAGTCCTACCTAATCCTTGTGGATTTGTAGTTGTTCTTTTTCGTGGTTTAAAAGTTACGTCAGACAACAGCGACAGCGGCAAACAACGCATGCATGCTCGTCTTCGCGACTCATAGAATCCCGGCAAAGCTGTGCAGTGATAACGGCCCATCTTTTAACAGCGCGTGCTTCCGCTTTTTTGCTGCGCAGCAGGAATTGCCCACGTAACTTCAAGCCCGTACTATCCCCGTGGTAACGACATGGCGGAGCGTGCAGCGCAGGAGGCGAAAAACTGCTACCGAAGTGCCCTTTCGCAACCCTGGAATTCTACAGCATCCTGCTGGAGTGGCGAAATATGCCAAGGGACGAGCAACTGGAGTCGCCCGGTCAAAGCTTGATGGGCCGCCAAACAAGGACGCACTTGCGGGTTCTCCGCCAGCGCCTCGGGCCGCAGACTGTGCCACCACATTCCGTTCGCGACCGCCGGCATGAAATAAGAGAAAAGCAGCGGATCTTTTACAACCGTACGGCCAAGCGTCCACCACATCTTCGCAGCGGGTCTCCAGTATGAGTGTACACCATACGCAGAGCCTGTTCGCCAGCTGTGGTTGTAGGCCCGGCAGGCACGCCTCGGTCGTACACCCTACTTACAGACAGCGGACAAGAGCTGCGGCGCACTAGAATACATCTAAGTTCCAAAGAAATGAAACCTACGTCGGACCCTCAAGCGACAGTTTCTGCGGAGTAGGTATCACAGCCGGACCAGATGGCGGAACTGCAACCTGAGGACATCCTTCGTAGAAGTGACCGTCTACGTAGACCGCCACAACGTTGCCCCCTGCCAGAGAGACCGCAGCATTAGGTCCCTGACACGTGAATTTGTAAACTTTTTCCCTTTTTTTTCTCCTTGAAAACACTAAAGATGTAAGTATGTTAACATGTTAACATGTGTCCTTACGGTATGAAGTGCGCATGCTCATGTTTGTACCGGGCCTTATATAAGCAGCCCCTTTTCTGATAATAAATGCACTTTGTTCCCTGCCTCCCGGCCGTTCACAGTACTAATACTTTTTCATTGGATCAATAAACTGAACTAAATAGATTCCAACGGTCGACACAGCGTCCTTGCCTCGCCGTAAGCTTTACTAACTGGGAAATCCCGCGGGTTGGAAATTAAGTGGCAGACATGTTATAGACCTTACGCGCGCTGATGGTGGTGTTATATGCGTCACCAATTAGGCCGTACAGTTCAGCGGTTGTTCTTTGTTGCCCGTAACTGTAGATCATCTGTGTCTCGCTGTTCCCAACAATGTAATGCCAGTTGCTGAATTCACGTGTATTCAAGAATCGGAGACCATGCGTATCTGCCTGCTATCTGTACAAGCAGCAAATTGGTTTAGTTATCGAGATCAGTCAATCCGTCCACTAACCAGCCCAACATAAACAACCTATCCTCTAAACATCCGAGATTTCCATGCCTCGAAAACTGGCATAAAAGGATGGCTGCAGTAGCCTCCGCTCTCTAAATTTGTTTAGTGTCCCTACCGTTACTTCAATCGACGCGATGCCATTACCTTCTTCGACGGCTTTCAAGTCCCTTCGAAGACGTTGAGAATGGCAATGGTAGGGAGCCTGCAGCAGTTCAAGCTGTCAAAATCTCGGTGAAAATGGCAATTCTCTCAACTGAACTAAGCGCTCTGCCGCGTCTCACTTCAACTCCGTTATTTAAACAGGTCCGCGTTACAAGTCGTCGTCCTGACTAATGTGCCCGCATAATTGGACCGTGAATTACGGTATAATGGCGTTTATTCATTTCATTAATTCATTCCGCCTTAATTTTCCAGAGGAGGCTGGAACGTTTTCAGCTCTAAAAGGTCCTCTCTCTCACATGGTCTTAGAAACATGGCACAGCTGTGAATATATAACTTAATGAGTTGCCATAAACTGAGGTTACCCTAAACTAGATAGCAATGGCGTTCACGAACACACCCTCAATGTATGGAACACAGTGTCAGACAATCATGATACCAAGCATCACAAAAGAAATAAAATTTCACAATGAAACTAGTTTTACGTAAAGAACAAAATCATTTTGAAGATCAAATAATGAAAAATGCATAGCACTCAACTGAATATCGCATAAGTTAAGCAACAAAAAGCATCATATAATGCACATACACAATGTGTTAAAGATTCACAATATGCTGTCTTCTTGACCCTTCTGCGTTCATTGATACCACTCCCGGTTAGCAAAAGAAACCGGGTCAGGAAGAGGAGAGGATCACTCCAGAATGCATATACTCCTAAAAGATAAAAGCTCTATTATAGCCAAGTCAAGTAAGAAACCTCGCCTTCTGAGCATTCTGGTGCCTCTCCACGGCGCATGAATTCTAGTTCCGCTCTTTCAATCCAGTTAATTTATTAACTCATGCTCTGAGCTGCCCAAGACAGAGCTTCGCGTTGCGCTCGGCTTCGAGGAAAGCGCAAGCGGCTGGAGGCAAGAGCTGAAAGAATGCGCGACGCCTGTCTGTTTTGGTGGGGATGATCGCTCGCTCAAGCCAGCAGAATGTAAGGGGAATAATAAATAATAATAATATCATGCGTTCACACTAGAACAATGTGACAGTATCGAGCAGCGACACGTATTAAAACGCGGGAATATGAGGCGTAGGATGTGGCCTTTCTCACGAAGTAAAAAAAAAATGAGATAGGAGGCACAACGAAGGCTTGGCGTTTGCTGTCTATTCTCGTGGGCTATATATTTTTAATTTTGTAATACGCCGGCTGCTATCATCTTAAGAGAGCTTCGCACAAAAGCCTGTAACCAAAAAGATTTTCAAAAAGTCATTCGCATTGATATTCAGCTAAGAATGGGCTCGAAAAAATTGCCCTTTGCGACAATGCAACATAATGCAGCACTGTCGCCTTTTCTGAAGGTTCGCTATTACCTTCCTGATGATACTTAGCCAGCATCTTGATTCAGACTTCCGGAATTCCTACCTTCATTGCTTATGGAACAGTTGTCGGGATGTGGTGGGCACGGTCCTTGATATAACTTCACGAGAAGTTCAGATGAGCCGAGTCAGGTGAGCTTGCAGGCCAGGCCTCTGGTCCATATTTCCTGACTCATTGATCTTAAAAGACTTCGTGAAGCCAAGCTCGTAGAAGTGCAAGAGAGGGGTTGTGGCGAGTCTTCAAGTGGGCCAAGCAAGATATCGTTCAAGAACTGCTGCGCAGTGACCGTGTGGTAAAGAAATTCGAGTACAATTATTCTTCGGCCAAAGATAACCCACCAGGCACTAAATGATCACTGGTACGGGTGTTTTCCTATCACCACCCAGTGTGGGTTCCTATCGTTCCAGCGATGCGTGTTATGAATGTTACCCTGGGCATTTCCGAAGAAGTTCGCGTCATCAGTCCAAAGCACCTTGTCAGTCCGGTATTTCGTCTGTCTTCACCAGCATCCAGTTCGCGAAGTCAAGCCGACATTGCAGGTTGCTGCCTTCTAATTTTTAGAGCAGCTGCAGGTGGCACCTGTGCATTTCAACCTTCCTTAGAATTGTCGGCACTGAATACGTAGAAGGGCCCACCCCAGATGTCACATTGCGGACGCTAGCATGAGAGTTTGCTGCCACAAAAGCCAAAATGTCTGTATGGGCCTCTTCACTGATGGTCACCTTTCTGTGTAGCGTCTTCCTGACGCTGCACGTCTCTCTAAGAGTCAATTATATCCTCATTAATGTGCTTACGCTAGGTCTTCCTCCTCAAAGCAACATCCGGTATTCCTTGCCAGCCGCCTTCTCGCTTACTACCGCCCCAAAAGCCAAGACTACGTTCGCCTTTTGCTCCATCGACTGCGGCGGGGTTGGCCTATTAGTAGCGTGTATATGCGGCGCGCCACAAATGAAGCACTTAGCTAGCACCCGGTCATCGACACTGCGAGAAAAGCTGTATTCTACAAATGATACGCTGTGTCACGCAATCTGATAAGAGCGTAAATGTCTGTGACAGGTTAATGACTCTGTAATGATTATTTTTTTTTGTCCTGCTTGATTTGAAAGGCAGCAGAAT
The DNA here is from genome assembly GCA_030143305.2 of Amblyomma americanum. Taxonomy (NCBI): domain Eukaryota; kingdom Metazoa; phylum Arthropoda; class Arachnida; order Ixodida; family Ixodidae; genus Amblyomma; species Amblyomma americanum. Next base: position 9,375 of record JARKHS020031496.1, on the reverse strand, counting down.
AAGGCATGCTCTTTGTCACACAGCGCAAAGTAAGGCGAATGATGGCACGGCTTTGTCGAGACAAACGCACTGGCTGCTGATGATGCGCTTTTGCAGCACACCGTCAGCAGCTGCTGCGCTCATCTTGCAACTAAGATCAACGCTCAGCCCTGTCGTAGGCATCACAAAAGGCGACAACCAGAGCTGCTTTGCAAATGCACGTATGAGAGCGTTGTAACTGTGGCGCATTCGGGCGAATGAAGCACGCTGTCACATGGTATTGTTAAATTTCGTGGTTTCTCGCTTTTGCGAATCAAAAGGGCTGCGCAAAGGGCACTTCGTCGGCAGCGCATGTTTGGGACGAGTTTATTGGCTCGTCGACCGCTTTACGTTTGACGCCTGAATGATGAAAGCCGTACAAAAAATATAAATAATCAACGTTCGAAAGCAGGCGAAACGAAAGCAGAACTCCCGCAGGCATACAGAACTCCTGAAAAAAGTGACTTGATTTCAGTTTGAAAGAGTGCTTTTGCTTTTTCTTCAAAACCTTGGTCCATCTTAGCTGGGACATCCTCTGTACATGGCGGAGTATCTTTGCAGGCGGGGCTGATGTTAAGGTATAAACTTTGGTAAATATGCAACGGAAAGCGAACAGACTCTAATAATACTATTTATGTACTGTGCACTGCATGTTAGTAATATAGCTTAATTTTCATACATTTTCCCCAGAAACATTACCATTGAATTATTATTCTCGCGTTGTGCATAGGTGTGTTGTAGAAGAAATAAGCGTCACTTAAAGCTGCGCACTGTTTCAACGTCAGAAAAAAGAAATATACCAGCATTCGAAATTTACCAGTTCCTGTTTGTCTAGCAATTTAAATAGAAAGTCCTAGAAAAACAAGTTTTCATTTCTGATGCCTATGAATAAACGGCCGAGATTTCTGCACGCAATACATGAGAATGAGATCAGAAATTTTCTGCTAGTGGCATTATTATGCCCCCATACGCTACTTGCAAGCGTTCTCAAAGGTAGTGAAGACGATGGGACGATCCAACCCAGAGGACCGTACAAGCACACAGAGGAACTGCAGTCGCAAACGCTTGAGGCCCGCTAGAAATTATAATCACAAAACGATGCAAGTTGAGAACAGCTATGTTCTTTGCATTTCTCTCTCGCTGAACTTCCTCCACGTCCTTCATCGCCAAGTTTAAAGTATGATAAGTAATTTTCTTTCCAAGCAGCACAACGTCCTTGTGTATGGACCCGTGTATGGCACCCTCAAGCGTTACGCATTAGCTTCTAGTTTTTGTACAACATAATATATAGATGAAATGCTTTATTTCGTTTCGGTTTAAACTGGCCTCTACGCTTGTTTGCCTTGCGTTTCGTACGTGTTACAAGGCAGCGCACATCTTTCTGTTGACCCTGGGGTTATTTACTCCCACTGTGCTTTATTTATGCGATCGCATTAGAGTTGTCGTCACACCAAAACCCCGCTGATGTCCCAAGCGATATTTCCGATTTTTTTCGCGACTGCGGTGATGTGAGAGGTGTCAAGTAACGAAGAATAAATCACAGCGCGCCGCCACAATTTGAAAATCCATCACCTCTAGAGGGCCTGGGAGGATCCTGCCCTATCAACATAGCTACTGGAGTAAGCAAAGATGGCAGGAGGCGTCAGTGTGTCAGGTGGGCAGAGGACGTAAAAAGCAGTGTATGAACGCTCGAGGGATTCGAATCCACGATGACGCAAACAAATAAACCTCGCTGGCCACCAAAATAGACCAGCACTCCATTACCATCCCGCAAGTTTAGCTGGGCCCGAATTCGAGCATGGGGCGTTTAATTTGGATGGGCTCCAGCCACAAACGTTTGAAATGTGTAAAGAACACACTGGTATGGCTTGGCAACACTTAACAGGTGGAACAAATTTTGGCAGTTTTGTTTGCCATAAACACTTAAAGGCCAAGTGCCCTGTTTAAAGGCAGTCTGCGACTGCAAATCGGGTGACAAATGCACACTGAACACAACATATTTTTTATTTGTTTTTTTCTTGGTGAGCTTTTCCGGGGGCCACGGCGGGGACCAAGTTCTGCCACATACAAGTCTGGCAAGAACCGCTGCAGGCATGACACGAGAGCCCCCTTGGGCTTTCCCGACGGCGCTGGGTGTAGCGCCACAGGTCAGTCTTTGCTATGGGCAGGTAACAGCCGAACTGGTCGGCTCAACTGCTGCGGCTCTTTCGTGTTGCAGCGCCCTTGGAATGAGGCCATGAACAGAAGCGGACGAGCGGAGCCTGTTGTGAAGCCACGACAAGGCTCGTCTTCGGGGCCTCCCCCTTCAACGCCCCTGGCAGGTTCCAGATGAGACTTCCAAGCTGTAGGGGGCCGTCAGGACAATGCGCTGCACGGAATCGATGCCATATGTTGCTGTACGAAGAACAATGATCCTACTTTAACTTTCTGCTGAGGACAGTCCTTTTGTTCTCCCAGTGAACACTGATGAGAAGCTCAGAAAACAGTTGGTACTGCGGCATGCTGGCAGACTTTAGCAGAAGTTCAGGGAAGAGTAGCAGCCGTGGAAGTGCGAGAGGATCCCTTTTACGCTCCTCGACGGCGTCCAGAGTAGCCGGCGCCACGAGGCAGTCTTTTGCTATGGGCAGGTAACAGCCAAACTGGTCGGCTCAACTGCTGCGGCTCTTTCGTGTTGCAGCGCCCTTGGAATGCGGCCATGAACAGAAGCGGACGAGCGGAGCCTATTGTGAAGCTACGACTAGGCTCGTCTTCGGGGCCTCCCCCTTCAACGCCCCTGGCAGGTTCCATGGTAGACCTTGCAGCGTCCGGGACCGTCAGGCACGTTGCGCACGGCTGGTTGCACACTCCGAGGCCACTCGTACCAGCGTGCCGCAGGAGGACCGGGGAGGAATCCTGTGGGCTCTGCAGTCGGAGCGGGACAGGCGTGGTGTCTGCTATGGCGACGTAACAGCCGAACTGGTCGGCTCAACGGCTGCGGCTCTTTTGTGTTGCAGCGCCCTTGGAAACGAGATGCCACGTCATCAGAAGCGGACGAGCGGAGCCCTTGTGAAGCTACGACTTGAATCGTCTTCGGGGCCACCCCCTCAACGCTCCGGCCAGGTTTCGAGAGGGCCGTCCATCGTCCCGCGGGCGTCGTCCCCGGCGAACGCTGCGCAGAGTCTTCCTCGGAGGACACTGGATGTGGCTGGTCAGTCGGGCCTTAAGCTGGACAGAGACTTAGGCGAAGTCATCGACGAAGAATCCATTGTGAAAGGGCGCTTAGCTTTGTGGCTGTCCGGTGAGCGCCGAGGCCATAGCCGTCCTTTAGCTCCAGTTGTCCCGGCCGTGGCCCCCGGAAAGCTGACGCTGGAGCTCAGTTCACGCCCGCTTTTATAGCCTCCCACTTCGTCTTCTTTGAGTTTTCTCAGCGCCCCCTTGGGTTCTTCTCGGTAGAGAAAAATTGGCGCTTAGGCGACGGTCATTCAGGTCAAATTCGCACTGAATGAGCCTGTGCTGTGTATTTTTACTCCAATTTTTCTGAAATATGCGTTCGGCCATTTCTCCGCTCAACATCTTGGAAGTGTCGGTAATATTTTAAGAATATTTGCCCATATTTTCCCGTTTCTTCATTTTCATCGGGGCTATTCACAGGAAGTCATTGGCTCGTGCCGGAAGATCAAAGTGGGCGATGATGAGTGCGGTGATGACGACGAAGTAACTTTGCACAGGGATCATAGTTTAAATTCACGAAAGTGAACCAACTTTATGATGCTACCTGGACTAACTGGCATTTGCCAACGCGCCTGATTTGACTGAGTCGGCTTGTTTAACTCTGAAAGCTTGCTTCAAGGCCGCTACTGCGGCATCAGCAATGGTTGTTTGAGTGAGCGCGGCAAGGAAAAGATGAGAATGAAGTTTTAACGTGTTATGCCTGAGAAAAAAACTGCCTAATTTTCATGTAAAAATAAATACCAACTTAAAAATTGTCTTGAAATGAATATCAGAGGCTCTTGGCACATCGTCCTGCAATTTCTATGCAGCAATTCGTTTTCTTAGCAGAGACTAATCCCAAAAGCTCCTCCGGCCACGAATTGATTTGCTAGAGCATTTTTTTTTGGAGGCTCGGGGATAGACGTTGCCTGCGTGTGAAATGAACTTTAACCTACCGGTCGTAACAAAAACAGGGGCGCCCAATGGCTCAGCTGGCGATTTGTGCACCGCTTGAATTTGAGTGCTGCTGCGAGGCCGCAGCATTTGCCGACAATATTCCTTCTCTCGGTTGTCTTTCATTTTCTTTTAGACTTTTACCAACGCCTTTGGGAGAACAAGACTTGAAGCGTTATGCAACTAGCACAGTAACTCTCTAAGTTTTCACAAAGTGAAAGCAGAGAGAAGGGAAGCGACGCCGTGCACATTCAGGTTTGGGGGCAATGTGCGCTTCAATTTAGAAGTGAGAGCAGGTGCCAGCGCGCCAATGTATGGAGACAAGTGGTCATTGCTGCTAATTCAATTAATCTATCGTTCTCATGATGCCTGGCCGTGACGTCAAGGTTAAGAGACTTAAAAACGCTAGGGACCTACAAGTGTTTTTTGTCGAAACAGGCAACTGTGGCATTCGGTTACCATTCATCCTGCATGTTCTGACCAGCATTGAGAAGGATGCACTTGCATGTAGTTGCCAACAACGGATGAACCATTGATCATTCCACGGAGCAGCAGCCCTGCATCTGGCCTCAATGCTTGCCTCTGGTCAGTCTGGAGCCTAGCTAGCAACGACAATAACTGCGCAAGGAAGTGTATTGACAGCACAGCGCAGAGGTAGAGACAATGTGTGAAACATTTTGGGTAATCGCATGGTGTGCATTCATCTAGCCATAGCTCTTGCGATCTCCTCGGGGTTGCAAGATGTCCACACAGCGAGGCACTTGAATGGGATGCAATAATAAAAGCTTATGATTGCTATCACGCCAGAGGCTATATTGTTTTTGAATGCGGTACACTGGATCTGCATGCTCACGAAATCTCTTGTAGCACACCAGTCCTCAGTGTATGTGTTGTCTACTGACTTACTTATTCGCCTGTAGGCTGGTTAATGTGTACGGCATGGTAAAGAACATTCCCATGCTGTTTTTACACTTGCTATACAGGTAGCTAGTGTTAAGGTACTTAATCATCTTGCTTGCCCATTGCATGTGTGTCTTGATTACAGAGCCTAAAGCTGCCGACATCTCCCCGCGACGTGAAATTGCCCCTGCAGTGGAAGCGACGTCTGAGATTTGTCTTTCGAGCTCCCGTTCTTGTTATCTGAGAGCCTCTTTCGTGAATTTATTCCGTTTGGGTTCATTCCATCAACTGCTGTACCTTCTTCTTCCACTTCTTCAGTGAACAAATGGCCACGTCAGCACTCCGAGTGGTCGCCGTTTTAAGGTTTGCTCACTACGTTCCTTGCAAATTGCTGAAGTCTGCGCTTATATCTTAATTAATCATTTCATTAAGTAAAACCTCGCGTGCCACTAATTCTATCTTACAAATTGCACAATTTTTTGTATCAGTACCTCAGAGAAAAAACACATGGTAAAAGAAGAGGATATCACCTTTCTCAATTTCGTTTTTACTGTCATTTGGAAGGAAATGTTCCTGTTATTTTTATTAGTCTTTAATTTCTCAGCTCATTGGTCGATGTAGAATATACTGCTCTTCAGTGGTGCACAAGGGCCAGGAAGAAGTGTCGCTGGCTTATGGCGGAGCAGGAAAATGCAGCACGGTGGAAGGCGGTAAGTTTTGTTTGAATCCACTTTCATCATAATTATTTAATTATTCAATACAAAATTCATATTAGGCCCCATTTTTTTATTTTGACCCCGATCAATTAACGTGATTATCTTGGGATGCGTATAAAGCACATATACAAACATATACAAAAGCGTGGATGCCTGCTGTCTTTCTTGTTGGAGTTATGAGTTCCGTCATTTGCTCAGTGACTGTGGTGTTATCCGGAAATGTCAGCTTTCTCAAGAGCGACCGCATTTTTCAAAAGTAGCAGGATCCGTGGCATAAAACGTTGTTTTAGACTCTCTGCGACCGCGGCATTGCACGCTGGATAGGCAGCAACCCCGATGCGGAAAGGATAAGCTTCCGTGAAATCCACTGCGAGGCGCCGTCCGAAGGGCTCGAGTTGTCTCCTCTGATGACAGCCCGCAAAGAGGTCGAAGCTTAAGCAAATCAATCAAACAGTGGAAACAGGTGCTTGTTAAAGCTTGTGCGGCCTTGAGGGCCTTTGTGAAAGGCAGTGAAGCTGTCTTGCTGTGCCTGTTAATGAGAGAAGAGTAGAAGCACAGTGGGGGGGCGCACTTTGTACGGTGCTAGAGCCGCGCTAATCGCGTGGTGATTACAGATGTTGGCAACGTGGCCAGAGAGCCACTTAACAAAATTTATGTGCTCGTGTCTAAATAAAGCTCTAGAATTTAACACCAGCAGTTTGTGGTTTCGGGCAATAGCGCTGAAGGCGGACGCGGCACGACTATGAGCCATTGTAGAAGAGTCCTCGAGCAAGCGACCTAAGGGCGGCACGGAAAAGCTGCGCGATTTGGAGCAGTCAGAACCGTGAACATTGAGTTCAGCAACTTTACTGTAGTCACAGTTTTTCTTGTAAGAGGAGCGCATTTTTTATTCTCAACTCATATGAATAATTGTTGGCAACATTCACAGTCTTCACTCTTGTATTTAGTTTATTCAGGATACCGAATTTATTTGCGCAATACCTGGTTCTTAGCCGATTTCCCATGATCGCTGTGAGCCGATTTTGTGACCAGGAGTGCGCTGGCATCAGTAGCAAAACAAAAAGACCGGCCGTTGTAGAAATGGCGAAAATAAAGCTGTTTTCTCTGAAAACGCTGTCGACTGGAAGCTCTACCCCCGATTTCTTGGCCGGTGCCCCAGTGTGGATATGTGCCATCTGTTAATCGGCCAACAACAGCAGCTGGAAGTAACGGGAAATGATGAAAAAAAACATGCCGCGATGCCTTGGTGAAGGGTATCTCGACGTGTATCTCCTGCATGAGTATGCAACGCATCCTTCCAATTTTCCTTCAGCTACTGGTCAGGTGATTCCAGGACCGGATGGATAAACGAAGCGCGTTGAAGGAGCTGCTATGGTATTCAGGTTAGTAGAAAGGTCCTAGCATCTCGTCTATTGTCTTGTGCAACATGATTAAAATTATCTGGTTTAGGTATGCGTGCTGCATCAGGTTCTTAAAAAACGGTGAGGACACTAAAGTCGCCTTAAGACTGGAATGCGATGACATTACACTTCGTATTTACCGCATCTTCTGTTGTCGCTTGTGAGTATGTTTGTGTCAGTTTCTTTGCGACTGTCGGTGCATTAACCGCAATATTCGGCAGCTAACTGCTGTGGAATGTATCTGCTATGTTGCGATGATGCCCTGTTGTGATCCCCCTACGCAGTTTTCTCCTTCTGTTATAGGACTCTTTATTGTCCTGGATATCGTGATCTTCACATAGTTGCTCAGTTGGGTCGCTGGTAGTGGTCTACAAAGCATTGTGGATGACGTTGTAACGTGCCTTAAACTCATTATGCAGTTGTTCGTTCTCTGTTAATGTGGCGACAGTGGCTTGCCGTCTGTCATTCATTAAGCACTTACCCATCCTTTGCTTTTTATTCCCACTACTGATTCTTCTTATTCAGTCTACTCATTTAATTTATTTCTTCCACTAATCGTATAACCCTTAAACAATTAACTCTATCGATTATCGATTTGGATCGATTTTCACATTTGCCTGCTGTGGGTAGCGACCTGTGATTGGTTCCTTTCTGATTACGCGACCTCGTAACGTCATACTTTTTTGGTCACTTGACATTGTTACTTCCTAACGCTTTCGACCAATCAGCGAATGTTTTGATGGCGGACGGCACCGGGGATGCTCCTGACGTGAACGCGCTGGCTATGTAGGTTGCTATCAAGAAACAAGGTGCTCACAAGCCAATGGGCGCGTTCTTACGATGTCACAAGGTCGCTTGATCGTTTTCTGCCAATGATTAGCTTGACTGCCAGGGTGAGCAGGTTGCTCCCGAACTTTGGCCAGGCTGCCTTCCCACGATGGACAGGTCGTGTCATGCAAAGGTCACCTGACCTCTACCAACCAGCCAAGCTGGCCCAAAACAGCAGGTGGTGATGCCGCCAAAGGTGACTTGGCCTAGTTCAAGATTTTCGACTAATTGGCGCGTTTTGCTGCATCGCGCGGCGTATTTCTCCCCTTACCTGTACTGCAATGGTAAATCGTTATAACGCTTCAGAAAAGCTGGAATAGTATCCTCGAAGTGCTTTTACTAACTGGTTACAGTCGAGGATAGAAGAAAAGCTTGATGATGAGCAAAGGCTCAGCGCCGGTTTTAGAGCGCCGTTTCAGATCAGGAGCATGTCAAGCCCTCATGCCCATCACAGCACATGTTCAAAAGCACTTTCAAGTTGCCTTTGCTCGAAGACAGTACATTAGCTAGATAAACATCAGCTGAGATTAAAAGTATATTTGCTTTCATTTTAATCTTGTACATTTGAGAAGGGATTGGCTATCAGTCATGTTTGTCTGCATGCCGGGACGGTCAACGTGGCTTGTTTTGCGTCGTCAGCGGTAAAAACCTCTCAAAGTTCGACAGCAGCTCACGTCGTCGGCAATCTGTTGCTGAGCAATGCCTCGGTTTTAACTCTGACTGCGTAGTAGAACACCTTTCAGTTATGTCAGGTGAATCTGGGCAGGAACAGGTAGCCTCATTTCGTCACGCTTTCGGACGAGTGATTTTGTTTGGTCAGGAACCTTGCAGTTGTTCACGCTCGCCGGAAAAAAATAGATTAAGTAAAATGAGTTAAAGCCTACTGTGGTTTTTTCAATGCCTGCATTACTGCTGAAGCTTTTTTAGTGAGCATGGCTCGCCTCTCGTGTTATCAGCATAATATCGGAGGACAAAACCAAAATTCTATGCCTGCAGGGTTGAGCTAGTGGGTTCTAAAGCACTGCAGGGTCTCTGAGGCTTGTTAAATTTTACCTAGTAGCATGTGCTCACGATGCTTCATTTGCCGGTGAAAAAGATGTTAATTACGCCAGCCCTTAGGGCAGCTAAGTAAACTTCAGAAATGAGCAAGCATGGAAGGCAAAGACAACTGCGTATTTTTTTAAGTGAATCAATTCAATTTTTTATTACATGCTTTCACGTTAGTTTGTGTTTTCAGCTTACTTAAAGCGTGAGACCCACCAGACAAACACATCAAAATCGTCTTCCGCGAAGGAATTTGTACTCTTGTTCAAAGCGTATTCAATTCCGGCTAAAGAATATACGGAATATACGAAAGAATATACGGCAGC
>JARKHS020031495.1:0-148360 GCA_030143305.2 Amblyomma americanum | reverse complement strand
CACACAGATTATACACCGCCACAGTGCCATAACACTTCCTCTATAGTGCTGTTTGAATTTATTACCGCGTGACACAAAAATAGGGACACAATATATGTCATGTCGCTAAATCTAGGCAGTGGATGCTACGAAGCATCTTCCTAAGCTTCAAAAACAAAACTGCATGATTGTTGGCGGCTAGTATTGTATCTGCGTTGTATTAGAGCTGTTTGAGCTATTCTACCTTTAGTCTCTCAGGCAGGGATTGTTGCCACGGTACACGTTGGCATTCAAATCCCCGGTCGTGAAATTACACTATTTTGGGCCAGTAATGCGCAATCATTGTAGCATCCAGACCGTTGCTCCCTACTCTGTTCTGATTGGACGCACATGAGTATGCTAGGAGGAACGTAGAGGTGACCCGCCTCCGATGCGCTGAGGTCGGAGCTGGTCAAAGCTGCAGCACGGCCAAGCCAGACGAAGAACACTGCGCGCATCTTTTTCCATCCTGTTGTATACTTATGCCACATGTTCATACTGAGACTGCATTTCCATGGGTATCGCTTATCAGCGAAGCAAGCGGCAGTCTACTTACTGATCACATGTTCATCGCCCTATATAAGGGCACAGCACCATTAAACCACTGTTCCGTTCCACTCTGACGTCCGAATGATACACAGCGCATTCCTTGTCGCTATCGTGTCTAGAGTAAAGAGATGGAAAGTGGGAGAGGAAAAGAGAGAGAGAGGCTGGGGCTATGTGTGGCCTAGTGGCTTGAGTGGTTAGGGCGAGAGCGGAGAAATTTCCGTCTCCTTCCTTCTGCCCTTCCCAAGTCTCGGACGTGATCACACGAACACACGTACGTCTGCTGGCTTCCTCGCCAATAACAGCAGCTGTCGCCGCAAAACAGGAAGAAATATAATTTAAGCATGCGGTGTTAGTTTTCGACCCCTCGCACTATTACCATCTTTTGCCGTTCTTGTTTGGTATGCTCAGTGAACGTGAGCGTTTTTGAGTGCGCATTGCGGACGTCATTCGAAACGCATCAACCGTGACGAGACTCGCCAATGACCCTTCTTAAATATCTCCTTTCTACTCCATACCACGCGATTTTATTTCTTGCTACTTTCTTCCCGCGCCTTTGAGAAGAGTTTTTTTTTGTTCTTATTAGCAAGCGCCTTGTCGCATCCTAAGGCCACGAAAATTCGCATTGCACTCGGGGCTTTTTCTTTGCATTCAGGCAGACAGAAGAGATCAAATTTTGCCACTCACTGCGCTCTCGACATCTACATTCGTTCTCTGGTCTGTATTCTGAAAAGAATATGCTACGCAAAGCGAGGAAGGAAAGGAAAACATAAAGCGAAGGATAGAATCCGACAGCCGGACTCAACCATGCATGAATGCGGAAGGCTTAGAGCAAGACAGCAACGCGGAACGGGCAGGATGGAGTTAGCAAGAGTGCAAAGCTCGCGAATATTAGGAACTCGCGAGCCGGACCACTCACGAGCTCTCAGCGCTGCTTCCAGAAGCCGGATAGAGTAAGGCATGCTTTTAGATGGTGGGATGTATATGTGTAGACTTTGCTTCTTTGAATCAGGGCAGCAGTCCGTGCTTTCTCGCAGGGTGCTATGGACACCGAAATGAAGTTTACATGGCTAATCTTTTGTATCTAATGATTTTGGTTTTTTCTTTGCGTGTTCTTTCTGACGAAATGCTACACAGAAAATCGACAGCCTTGCACCCCACGCTTTCGTACTAGAATACCAAGTCTGGCTCTAATCGCTGGCTTCGAACTATCGAGGTATATTGTTGTTCTAAAAGATGAGAGCACAGCACTGTGGCGACGCCTAAGCTAGCATAAGTGTTTCCCTGAAATATTTCGGCATGAAGTCGAGAATTTCCCGAAGTGTGGACGGCACGTGCCAAAAATTTTACATTCTCTTTGTAAAAGGCTTCAGAAGGTTTGAGAGTTGCTGCAAGCGCCTTCCACGTACAGAAAGCGAGCGTGTTGGTCGCGTCCGTGTTTTTACGTTCACTGCCTAGCAACAGGTGGTACAACGTGTCAGGGGCGATCCGTGGTCAGGTCAGAGTGACCAGACTGGCTATAGGAGCTGTGTATGTGAATTCAGAACCTCCCCACTCTGGAACCTTAAAGAGAATTCAGCTATTCCTTTAACAATCTACGCGATATTAAGGCGCACCTTGGGGCTATGGCAGTTTTTAATATGAAAGCACTACTTGAATAGCAATCCTGATAAAGCGGAAGGGTCTCTGAAGCCTCAACATTTGATTCTTTACCTTTGAAATTTGACCCTTGAGATGAAGCACCTGGGATGCGGTGTGGCTAGGGTAAGGTCACGTGGTACGAAAGTTTAAAAGGAATTGTCCTTGAGGACAATGCAAGGCAAAATCTAGGCCAGAGTCAAGCGAATTCGAAGGACAAGTGAAGGCAATATTCAGGCAGTAGCCAAGCTCATTCGAAGCAGAGTGCTTTCGCACCTAATACTCTGTTTAACGGTGCTAGAAGCCTAGTTCACCATTTATTTTTTCCCCTGAATCTTCGCTTTTGTCGCTTGGTCGCCAACTGTGCTGCGTGTACCGTGATGCATGGCTCATTAAAACGCATTTTCTTGAGAACAAAACAAGCTCACTCAATTTGAATTAAAACGTTTTATTTTCATGTGTCATAGCTAAAATCCAAACAGGGAAAGACGCCTTCTGCAATGAGTTATCTGAATGAAATTCATAGCTCGATACAAATACGATGTTGAAGGCGCGTGAAATATTGGCTTAATGACATCAGACTATCATTTCGTATTTTCGTCGATGAATGCGTTTTATTAAGGTTAATTAACAACACCATTCATTACACAGTCACGCTAAATGATATAGACCTCCTGCATGTTTGTAAACAAACGAGGTGGCGCTGCAGTCGCTAGCAGGCTCGTGGTAGGCAAAAGGCCAGGGAGTGTCGTTGCGGAGAGGCGTTGAGCGCGGGTTTTCAAGGCTTGTAGGCGCGTTTTCAGTTTCTGCGAATCACAGCAATGGTTGATGTTTACAGCTTAGTAATTTCTTGAAGTACACCAGCTCGCGTTGGCCACGTGCGGCGTATTCAGAGAAATAGTTCGCCACTGTGTATTGTATATATGGTTAGTAGTAAACAGAAAGCGTTTCTGGCGTTGATTTCTACGCTAGGCATTGAATAAAATAGCAAAATTTTTGACACTCTGCTCTACCCAGAATAATTTTACTTCGGGACAGTAGTGAGAGGATGTGCTGGCAATCCTTCGGCGGAGCAGACGTGCGCTCACCGTCTGCTGACATACGTAGGTGTCATGCTGTGCGAAAAGTGGGGACAGCGGCGTGTCCCCATTCTCCTCTAGCTGACCCGCTTAAGCGCTGTTTTTATCCGCAAGCAGGATCACGCACCAGCCAGGCCCTTGTTAAACTGGTCGATTTGGTGAAAATTTTTGATTTCAGGAAATATTTTCTTTCTTAGCGCTGGGGTGTTCTGTTTCGTAACGAAAAATTATAGCTCAATATTCAGTAGAAATTTATAAAGTACGCTTTCGAGATGCGTGGTCGTCGAAAATTGTGAGGTAATTTCTTTGAGGCTTTCTTTGAGTTCAGGGCCGCATTTCTTTGACCAAAGCGCAAGCGAAGAGGCAAAAACGAGGAAGTAAACGTCAAGGTTCGTTTTCTGACCTTTCACATTTTCTCGATTGGCATCACTCACACCTTCGTAATTTCGTAACGCATGAAAATAGAATGATTCTATTTGTCGCAAACGATTCCTGAGACGTTGAGGAGTGTAATTTATCTCTCGATTTTTTTCCTACACGTGCAGTATTATGTTCGTTATTTTTGTAAAAAACGTTTTCACGTAACTATGCATGCATAAGTACATGACCGTCTAAAAAAAATAATAGCGTCATATGCAGAGCAGGGCTTTGTGAACATGCTGGCATAAAAAATTTGCACACTTTCTACTCAATTATTTAAGTCCTTGAGGTGACTTGACGAGGGTGTTAATTATAATTACCCAAGAACTGCACCAGGCATAGCTAAAAATAAAAGGCATTACTGAAACTAGCGTAGCAATTTCATATTTGCACCAAATTTAGTTTCATATCGCGTGCATAAATAACGAAAACACTTTTCATTGCCGCGCCCCCTCTCAATCTCGACACGTCTGTTTGTATCACGCCTGCGGCTGCTTCTTTACAACCTTCGCGGTCATGGACTGCATCATGAAACATGACACATGCATGATGCAATGACAACGCATGTGGCTTTTAGCACACTTAAGGTACGCTATTCTAAGCACGCCAACGTGACCACGCATGAACTTGCCAGATTTCTTTCTACTCGAATCAAATAATTACTTCGGTCATATTAACAAACACTTTCAAGTAAATATCAAATGCCATAAAACGTGCCATTAAAACATGCTGTGCTATTAACAAAAGAACGCCTTCCTTGGGGGCGAGTGAACCTGCCGGCGGAGGCCCCGTGCACACCGGCTCAGGTGATAAATGCGTGCGCAGCTACATACGTGCTTTTTTTCTTGCGCAGTTATAAGCGTACTAGGCTGATGTTCAGGTGAATGAACGCAGTAACTTACGTGCTATTAAGTACATTGAGTGGCAGTGCCGATCGAATCCCAGACTTCGCGCTTTAGTACCACGGCCTATTCCCCGTTAGCCAGTTTACTAATGCGGTATTTATCGCGAGAAGCCTATCGGGGCTAATTTAAATTTCCTTTTATGCTACTACGTGGATCGAACAGAGACGCAGCTGATCAATACATGCTGCTGGTGCAGTGCTCAGGCATGATGCAGCCGCCGGTAGCTGCAGCAGCTGCGGTAGGCATCGGCTGGTGGTAGCTGTTTTGCCTACCATGCGAAAGTCGCTACTGACATCAGCGCCACCGCATCTTCGTGACATCGCGGGGTGAAGGAGGTCCATAGATAGTGTGACTGCTTGGTGAGCACATTAGGGGATGAAGTTTAATGACGAAAAATTTGTACACGCCACCTTTTGAAGAAACTCTCTCTGCCATCCGTGTGCATTAATGCACTTCATTCTTAATCTTGCCTGAGGGTCAGTCACGGAATAAAAAAACATAGATATCTTTTTGCTTCAGACGCGTTGGACTAAGCGCGTCAATTATATGACAAGTAAATCAGCTTTTGTTTTGGGTTATTGCAACGGAATTTTAGTCACCTTCCATCCGAGCACAAGCAGCAATTAATTGTTTGGTCACATACGAACGCTGCTTGAATACGCATGCGTCTTCTGGGACATGAATACGGTTGAACTGGTCATCAAGAAGAAAAGAATATAAAACCGAGCAGCTCGATTTGTTACAGGTAATTATAAACGAACGCTCAGCGCGATTGCAACTCAGCGGAAACTTCAAATTGCAATAGTTGAAGATTCGCAAGAAAAAAACTATTATTAATGTTGGGTCAAAGTTTGCTTTACCAAGAAACTAGCACTAATCATCGTCAAAAGCACGTCAGACCTCCATCACACAGGAATAGAGCATAAAGAAGAGACCAGGGACCATGCATTTAACAGTGGGCATTTTTCAAAGCAACAGTTCTCATCTTTTTTGGTTCGTGACTGAAACCATCTCTCGCCAAAGGTTGTTTAAGTTAGATCAGTTGATGCTCAATACCACACTTTCAATTTCTGAAATTTGTATTGAAAGTTTTGTTAACCCATCTCTAACACCTTATCTGTAATGCCTGCGAAGGCAATGCAGGTATCTAATAAAAAAAATAATAATGATATTAAGTATTGCCACCAGGCCAAGTTGGAGATAAAATAAGTAAAAAATAGGCATTCATCATTCACTTCTTCAAAGTTGTGCCAAAGACGAATAACAATTAAGCCTACCTTTATATTCTTCGGTGTCCTGCACTTTGATTCTGCCACTCTTTTTATCAACGCCCCTTTCGGATGCTTCTTGTTAAGTACACAGAACCACAGAATAGCGCCTGAAGAGACTGATAGAAGCATTCGGGTGTGTTCGGGCGTGCCGCAAGAGGCTGCTAGCTCTCTGATTGAACACAGCCGTCACTTCAAGTCTTGCGAGTGACTGAGACTTGCCGAAACATTTTTCGTCTAATGTGACAACATGAAAAACACCGGTTAGTTTCCGCGCTACAGGATCGTGATGGAAGCGAAATTCATCAAGTGTTTCCAGAACACCGACAGCATCTTCCAAATTATGAGTATTGGATGGGAGATATATCGCATCCACTTGGCTCCCGTTGACCCCAAAGATCGAGTTGTCTCTCGAAGTGATAACTAGAAAACGTGACATGATGGTACTCTCTCCTAACCATTTAGCCAAATATACATGCGGTATCCTGGTCACATTCATGTCTATACTAACAGCTCAGGTCTTAAATATTCATCGACATCTGCATTCGTAATTCTAGAGATGGATAAACTCCGAGCAGTTAAACTGGCTCACGCAACAGTGTCAACAACAGCTGAGGTATATGCAATTTATTTGGCACTGCAGTTCATAGTGTCCGTAGGAGATCGACGTACGTGGGTGATCTTCAGCGACTCGCAGGCTGCATTCAAATTTTTCGACAGCTCAAGTTCTGTAGCGCCGATGACAAGTTTGGTTCACAAAACCCTTAAAGAATCCTCCAAGGCAATCAAAGATGCAGTATTTCATAGTCTTTTAAAGGCTACCTAGGCATTGCCTTATCCAAGGAAACACTGAAGCAGATGCAGCGGCCAGGCAAGCTCATGCTAATGTTTCAACTTCAGGCCTACTATTATCAGGATGTGAAATCCGCTGTCTTTCAAGAGACACGCGGGTCAGTATAACCCGCATGTCAGTATGACCTGCCAATTTATATACGTTCTAACTTATGTGAAATTGACCTCTCGTCACGGTTTACAATCCCAATATCACATAAAAGAAGCCTGGAAACTTTCATTCACTGCTTACGATTAGGAACAGCCTAGGCCAAACACTTTCTAAGGCGCGCAGACAACCCACAATGTGCATGTGGTCACGAGGTTGAGGATGTACTTAATCTGATATTGGATTGCCCTGAGCATGACAGATCTAGGACACGACTAAAGAGGGACTTGATCACCCTTGATGAAAGGCCTTTCAATTTTCAAAAGGTTTTAGGTCCACGGCTGACGCACGCGCTACAATAGCGGGCGATAATAGCACTGAAAACTTTCCTCGGGGATATTGGCATCCTCCAGAAGTACGGGATATTTCTTGCGTAAATTTTACCATTGTTCGCCTCGGCGCGTGCTGTCCAGTGTCCTGGCAGTCATTTATGTGTTTCTGTTATGAATCATAGTATGTGATATCGTTATTGTTGCAGCTCTCTAATGGCGTTGCACTGATGTATATGTGTTTCTATTACGTATCTGATGTATGAAGTCGTTATTGTTGAAGTTCATTGTTTATTTTTAATTTCTTTAATTTGTTGTTTTTATGCCCTTTACTGTGATTAGTACATACCATTGCTCATAGTATATCATCCTTGTATGTGACTAGGTAATATAATTACCGACAGTTTGCTTTTCTCTTCAATGATGGCATCTTTTGCCTGCCCATTGTATTATTTGTATTGTCGGTTGTATATGTTGTAGCTTTGTTTTGTTGAGCGTTATGTTTCCAGTTCATGTGTTTTTCTTCAATTACATGCAAAGCAGCAGGCAGTGTTAGAAACAGGCTCCAACATCTTTTATGTACATGTCATTAAAAAAAAGAGCACCTGTGTGACATATATGAAGAGATATTGAAATGACTCTCGGCACACTATCGCTGGTTTGCACCAGCACAGTGGCTGCCATGGAAAGAAGCAGGGGAACGTAAGAACGCTATTGGAACGGTAGTGGTGCTGCTTGCGGGCTTGTGGGCGAGCGACTGGCAGTGAGTTAGGGCGGATTTCACAATCCGTCGAGTACTCGGTTATTTGTATTTCTTGGCGCCTATTCGCATCACACCCAGCTTCACCCAGACTAAGTCCAAATCCAAACAGCTTTCCTTCACTAGTACGCACCGAACAGCACGTGGCGTGCGCCTTAAGTGAGTGAACAGAAAGTTTCCACTCTTCAAGTTTGCTACGAAGCCAGCTCACGCAACCCTGCATTGAATCGATGAGATCCATGCGGCAGAGTTCAAAAGCTCAGTGTTAGAATTCCCGAGAGTAAACTCGTGTAATCGATCGAGTTGAGTGAAATGTCGAAACTATCGAATGCATCTGAACCCAAATGATCGATAGCGATCCGAAGGACGTCTGTTTATTGAACGCGTTGTTTTTTAGCAGCTGGACCCGTTGCAACCGTGCTTCAGAAACCAGTGACGAATACAGACGCTGACTCGATCGAGCTCACTTCCATGAATCTGGCTGCAAAGTAATGCCCTGTGTATTACAATGTAAGCCAGAGATGCCACAAGAGGATATTCGTAGTGGGGCATAGAGCTTGAACCTCCCCGCCAACTTTCAGTAACTTTCGTTGAAGTGCGGCAGATGGCAGCAGAGGCACAATGCGGCAATTCTAGATAGGACGCGCTGCTATGGAGATGCTCTATGCGCGCGAAATTTGAATTTGAGCGCCATGCGTGCGAGGAAAATGTGAGTTGGTTAATTCTAGCTTAACAGAATGCTCATGTTGCTGTGAAGGCAACGCTTCCAGACGAAACAACAGATCATGTCACAAAGATGTCGCTGGCTACATAAACATCGACAAGTTGCTCACGGACAATTACATGACGCTTATAAGGATTAATAGTGGGTATTAGCACAATAAAACGATGGTTTGCGGGCTTCTGTAGTCGAACCCGAACGCGGCGGCTGCGTTTTTATGGAGGAAAAACGCTAAGGCGCCCGTGTGCTGTGCGATGTCAGTGCACGTTAAAGATCCCCAGGTGGTCGAAATTATTCCGGAGTCCTCCACTACGGCACCTCTTTCTTCTTTCACTCCCTCCTTTATCCCTTCCCTTACGGCCAGGTTCAGGTGTCCAACGATATATGAGACAGATACTGCGCCATTTCCTTTCCTCAAAAACCAATTATTATTATTATTATTATTATTATTATTATTATTATTATTATTATTATTATTATTATTATTATTATTATTATTATTATTATTATCATTATTATTATTATTATTATTATTATTATTATTATTATTATTATTATTCTGTAGTGGCGACTGCGGCGCGAAAGGACGGTTTACGTGAAAGGGGGATCTATGCTCTCCAGAAACGCGAAGGAACGAAGCTCGTCTCGACGAGCTCCGCCGCGAAAATGTGCCGATTGCGGGAATAAAACTCTATTTAGAGCTGTGTCGCCTTTAAGGCGCAGGAAACGTCTTTCCCAGAGTATCAACGTAACAGCACGAGCTAAGCAAATCCTTCAATCGGTCTTATGCGAGCAGACAGAGCCCTATGTGCAAGTTCAACGGGACGTCCTGAGGCGTTGCAGAAAGCCACGGATGGTGGACTGCGTAGGAACATCCCAAATGACGAGGAGTGCACCGTGCCACTAAATGTGTCGACGCTCAAACTGCAGCCCTTCAAGTGGCAGAAGAAAATTCGGCGTTCCAGAAAACATAACATGTGTTTAGTGCTTATATCGGTGCCCACTGCCATTTGTAGAATAGACGGGTGTCCTTCTAGGTATACCGGAACTCGTCGACTTTCTTTCCACTTAGCAGACCTGCCGTTCATTGCAAGGAATAATGGAGCTGTAAAAAAAAAAGTATTGATTTCCTAATTTTTTCAACATCTGCGCACGAAACATGTAAAACACTTATCGCGAGAGTGAAAATTCAACTATGCGTCGCCAGAGAGCGAATAAAGAAAATGCAGGGAAGAGAAAGATAGAGAACGAGCAAGCAGAGCTATAACTTTCCTTTTGTGCAATCTACGGCAGATGACCACGGCCATTTGTCTATTCTGCTGAATAAAAATAATGAAAGGCAAATTGACGGCCACAGTTTATATACGGGAAGCACCACTATAAGTCTGTAGTTTTTTAAACGTCAAATAACCTCTGAATTCCTCCCCAAAGGAGGACAGCCACATGGGTGGCTGTTTTACTCAAGCTTTTGAAACACTGGACTGAGTGGACTGAGCGAATTCCAAGCAGTACTGGTGGGATGCAAAGAAATGAAGCTGGTTCGCCTAAGTCGTGCCTCATAAACTTCCAATGGCTGGTGTACATTGCAAATATGACTAACTTTAATGCCCAAATTCGCATAGTCATGCGGGGGAACATTTAACGAGAGGCGTCAAGAAATACCTAGGGGCCGTGCAACACATTGCCGGTACCGATTGAATCTTACCGAACGCATTCAATAGCACAAATTTGAGTTATTGACATCCCAGAGGAAAGCAACCCGAAGGAATTGGCATGATTATGGCATAATGAGTGGAAGACATCACCGCTTGTCGCTTTCAGTAACCGAGTGAATAACAATGAGGAACGTTACTGGAGACGGGAGATAATCAGAAGGGAAGATGAGATCAGAGAATTGACTAAGATTATGATGATGGAGGCTCGCGCAGGACAGCTCTTAATGACGGTTGATAGGAGAGACCTTTGACAAGCAGTATTATTGACCTAGACGTTCATTCCGATGTTTATAATGGTCTTATGTGCACGCACGTCGCTGCTAAGTCATGGACTAATCTTCAAGAGAACTTCAACATATGCGCCGGCCCACACCTTAGCCTCCTAGTCAGCGGCCTCCTCCTGGCCTCTGTGTTATTGTTCACAATCGTAATTAGTGTGCTTAAACGTGAGTTTTGTGCGGGGCATAACACGTGTTTTGATGACAGTAATTGCCCCGCAAAAAAGATGACGAAGGGAGTACGCAGTGTGCGGTGCCCAGGATCGTTGTGGCGACTTCGAAAGAGTTTGTTCACTACGTGAGAACATAATGGCATGCTGCTGGAATTATTCGCGATAACCGAGCGTATTCGTACATTCTTCCAAGCCTGCCTAATGGTTTTCGCGCTAGCGGTCGCCCTTGGACGCACTGGGAATATCCTCTTGGTCTTCAGTGCTGCGGAGCTTAGGGGAAACGATTTTTTAAAGCTGGAGTCTGGAACTCATTTAGACAAGCGGGTCTCATTAGTAAACGTAATGCTCTGAAGAGCCAGTATCCGAAAAGGAGATAAAAAGGAAGTGAGAAAGAGGAGAGGGTAGCACACTGCTTGTGTTCTGTATGGCCATTTTTCTGCGGCCGTTTTGGACGTAGCAAAAGTCAAACGATGACACAAAGCTGGCCTTAGTCGATATTAGTGCCCTTGAACAAGAAAGTTCAAATTGCTGACTTGCAAGTACAGGGAGAGCGACCAGCTGATGACGAACTGTTCACCGCAATAAAGCGGCACAACGCAAATTAAAAATAAACAAATATGTCGCCATAAACGTCGCACTTCCGGTTGAAATCTCTATAGCCCGTGAGCCACACAACAAGGCTGTTTTAAAGGCTGCATGTAGACCGCGAGACACGTGTTTGTAATCTGTGTATTAAAAAGTTGGTGCTCTTGGCCAGGCGTAAGAAAGACACAAGAGAAAACGAGAAAGTTTGCGGGACTATAATTTTGAGCTGTGTGCACCGACTACAACCAAAAGCATCTGAACAAAGTACATTACTGTAGCACTGACCTCAAAACGACCTATGCTTGTCTTTCCTCAGAGAAACCTAGCGAGTACTTAACGTAAATTATTATAACTACCGCATTAATCATGGCAGGCAAACTCGCCAAAACAAATTACGCGCTTCAAGCAGGAAGTAAAATTTAGTAATATAGCCAATACACATTGCAAATTGTGTAGACTAAAGCAGATTAGAAAAGTATGGGACGGACCCCAAAAACACGAACTCAACAACATGGAAAAAATTGCTAAGACTTATGCTATTTATTTGGCACTGGAAATCAGATAAAGAGTTCGAGGTTTTCGAATACTGTTAAATTTCAGCGACTAAAATGCCCGAATCAAATCCCTCAACCGCGCTAGTTGAGTGCCGTCGAACACTAGGCTGGATTACGAAGCAGCCAAATAATTCGCTAAAACTTGAAAAGAGCAGCTTATAATAGTCTTCAAATGAATAGTCAGATATTGCCTAATTCTTGGAAAGATCAAAGCATACGCAACGGTTACACAAGCTCATGCCAGTACTACCACTTCAGACTTACCATTCCAGAGTTGAGAAATTCGCCATCTTTTAAAGTACATAGGTTTCACTACAAGGGAAATGATGTGTTTAAAAGCAAGTTATAAAAGTTGCGGCGCATATTGCAACTACCCGCGGTGACGATTGAGGATTTCATTATCTCTCAACAGAAATCTAGAAACTGTAACTGCAACTTTCGATTGGGAACAGACCTTTACAGAGCTGGCTTCTCCGCTAGTCCATAATCTGCATGTGACCTTGGGAATGAGAATTCAACTCACCTGTTATTAAAATTCTCAGAATATGACAAGTTTATGAGTTGATTGAATAAGATACTTGATCACCCTTGATGAAATGCCTCAAGTCTTCGAAAGCTGTCAGGTTCATGGCCGAGACGTGCTTTGACAAAACGAGCAATCATGCCACTGCTCCCTTTTCTTGAGGACAGTGGGATCCTTTGCGAACTGCTAGCCGTTGCTCGAATTCCCAGGTGACATTAACTATACAGTAAGCGTTTGGTGCCTACGGCGGTGCAGGCAGGTCATAATTCTTAGTGCGAATGCAATATTCTGATGGGTAAACTCTGAACATCTTAGTATTTTCGTGGATGTCCGATGTCAAATAAATCGATAATGATAAATTTAATAAATCTCACCGACGGGATTCGAACTCGCGGCAGCACGAACAGAGCAGCTTCGCTGGCCACTGCGTGAGAGCACTAGGCTGTCGCCGCAGCCGAGCACGCCTGTGTTAAACTGTAACACATTCTCGCGCTGTGCTTTGCGCATCATCTTCTTCATCAATTAATACTGTTATAAAACTAATATGCACGTTTTGAGCTATGAGGCGGTAGTGAGAAAGAAAGAGATGTGCGCTTTATGCGTTGGAGTGGACAACTCTGGGCAGAAACAAGGCACAAGAGCAATACGCTCTGGAGTGACCGACATTGCTGCAAAAAACGCGGCACAGTAGTAAATGCTGCCGGCGTAAATTCAATAATTTGGCATTGACGATTAAAAAGCTGAAGGAAAAGTTGGAACAACGAAAAAGCTGAAAATGGCCCCCTTGGGTCGGTGGACGGCTCAATTGCGCTTTCAGGTACGTTTCGGTGTTGTCCACCTGCAAAAAACTGTGCTTTCACACAGTATTTCATCCTTAGAACTGAAAAACCACCAGCAATTATTTTTTTCGTTTCTGAGAGCCCGATCCATTATGTAACATTTATTAACTGTCTGCTTCCAGTCGTATATCCGGGTTATCACTACTATATGGTTAGTGCCTGCAGTGTGTCTATAAACCATATTGCGTGAGAACATCATACATCTGTGGTTATTACCTTGTTATTATATTCTTGCGTATTTGCCTATTGTCTACGTATTATCTTCAATTTGGCGAATTAGTGCCCCTTGTCTTTGATAATGACCATAATCAGATCTCCTTCTAGCTTTTTGAGGGCTTATTTGTTGTCTGTAATGATTACTTACCTTCTACTGTGATAATATCTGCTCAATCCTAGTGTTTATTTTCTATTTACTGTTAGCATTTCTGGCATCAGCTTTACGTGCTATGTGCTGTTTGATATCTTTGATTGATTTATGGAGCTATGAGGGACGCCGCTGTGGAGAGCTCCGGATTGAAATGTACCACACTGGGATTATTTAACGTGAGCTGACGTGAGCGTGAGCAACATGCGGATGCTTTTTATCTCCGTTGAAAGTGGCCATCGTGGCCGGATGGTGTGCGCATTAACTGCTCGATGTCATACACTATTTAATGTGTTGCAGCTGTGTTTCGTTGAGCAATATGCCGCCATTCCTACTCTGATTTCATCCCGCTATAGAGAGGAAATGGCAGGCGCCGCTGTAAGACGTCGAAATCTCCTTTCATGCCCGTGCAAATAAAAATACAAAAAATTGAATACAAAGCTATCGATCTAGCATAAATCAATTCGTTGAAATTAGATAACTTTTTCAGCTCGCAAGAGATGCGCGACCAATTTAGTATGCAGAATTTTTCTTGGGATATTTATTTCGCAAATTTTATTCGGAATAGCGATGTGAAAAACCATAATTTCAAGTTAAAACACGGTTCACTGCTACGAGTTCTGCTGTAGAGCTGCTGCGAAGAAAATGCTGAGAAAACTTTCTTCAGAATGCTTTTTGCAGACGGCGTCCAATACCGTTTAAATTTATTCCTTCCTTACATCAAAATTCAATGCTGAATTCGCACCGAGAGAATAGTTAGGCATGTTAAATCCCTCAGTTCTTTTTTTGCGCCACCTCTTATATTGGCGCGGGCGGGACTAGTGGTACAATGGAGCAACAGATGGCGTGACTTCTTCGCCCCAAACAATTGAGCTCGCTCGGTCAGCTGTTTTCTCGGCTGCTCACACAAGCTTTGCAAGGGTTCGCTTCAGGCCCCATTATTTATTCTAGAGCCAATTCACGTCTCTCTATATGTACATTTTTGTTATTTGAAATGAAGTTGACCCTGGTATGTCATACTCATTCTAGCTAACGGGATAGCAGGATCCCTATATTTCTAAGCTTTAATCGGTTTTAATGATGGTCCCAAAAATAAAAGCCCAAAATGTATTCATCACGAAAGGTCACTGGGCCGAAAAAGTAACATAGCTCATAAAAAGTACCTATTTCTGACCAGTGATTCGCCCACATGTCATTATCAAAAGAAAAATTTCCGAAGAAAATTCGCCATGGCATTGCTTGTCTGATAAAGTCGATATTAAAGAAGCCGCAGTCACAGCATACATCCT
This sequence comes from Amblyomma americanum, assembly GCA_030143305.2. NCBI lineage: Eukaryota > Metazoa > Arthropoda > Arachnida > Ixodida > Ixodidae > Amblyomma > Amblyomma americanum. The sequence continues at coordinate 133,416 of JARKHS020031495.1, read as the reverse complement.
ACTGAATACAATGCGGTAGAAAGAAAATTTTCGCTAAAATTAGTGTGATGTTTTGCAGTCCTTACCCTCAAAACGTCAACGTTATTTTTTTCACCAGCGCCGGCAAGGCCATTTAATACATCTACGCAGCGAAGATTATTGGGAAAGGAAATGGCGCAGTAACTGTCTCAATTCCCGGCGGACACCTCAACCGCGCCGGGAGAAAAGGAAGGAAGAGGGGAGTGAGGGAAGAAAAAGAGAAAGAGACGAATTGTGCAGGGCTTAGTACTGCAAACTATAGCACTTAGAGAAGTAAAGGTGACGTGTATTTTTGTGTCTTAACTACAAAAAGGAACACACTGAAAATGTGGACCCTTATCCGTCGACCCAATGCGATACGCTAAATACCCATCAGGAGAATGCGCAGACTCGGGCGTCTGCATATGTTGTATCACAAAATAATAATGAATATCACAAAATAATAATGAGTATCACAATAATAATAATGAGTATCACAAAATAATAATGAAGAATCTCGAGGTTTACTCTATTTTGTATGCCACAGTGCGTTCTAGGATACCGGGCAGCTTCGCCTCGGCCAGCGCATTTACACGCACAAGGTGCTTTAGCGCCACGCCCGTGCAACTTCCACGCAGCGGGCAGGACGAATGCCGCTGTAGGTCTGTATGGGCGCTGGTACGAAGGGACGCCCGAGAATGACGGCGTGGTTCCCTCGACCTCTTTTTATCCCCGACGCAAGCGAGCGGCGGCGCGCGCTAGCGTTGTCAGCGCCGCGATAGCGGAGCGCATCCGCTCTTGGCCCATTCACAGTGGCCTTAAGTTTTTCAGCGGAGGCTCTAGTCCACGACCAAAGCTAGAAGAGCCGCGCCATCGCTTAAGTCTTGAATAAATAAAATTGTCGCGACTGGGATTCAACCGATGCACTACGCTATCTCCGCAGCCGATCTCACCTCGTGTTTAACTGCTATACAAACTGTCGTGCAGTGCATTGCGCATCGTCGTCTTCATCACCTTCCATCTACAGCGCATGCAGATCAGATTCAGCATAACCTCAATCAGAGCTTAACCTTGTCTAACATCGTCGCCAGACGTGCCGACGACTCAGGAAAGCAAAACCATGAGCCAATGAGGCTAAACGCATGCTTTCGCACGTTTACTTGGTTTAACTACGTCAAAACTGTACCAATTTTTTTTTTTACCAAGACTGTACGTAGGAGTGGCTTTGAAATGAGGCATCCATTGGCGATTCTGGAGTGCCTGAGCACAGCAACTTCTTTAAAATTTGGAACCCCTGTATCATCATTACGAGCAGAGCCAAACGAATGGACCCCGTCCCAGCACTGAAGCTTTCATCTGGCACACTGGGCGACATGTGAAACTGCTCTCGAAGGAAACTACGCCGTGTCTTACTCGAACTACGTGTCAATTATTCGAAAAGTAATCGATATCCTGAGAACCTATTCTATTCTGTTCCGATATTTGGGAATATACCCTATTTGATTCGTTTCAGGAATCGAATTGGACCATTACTCGATTCGATATTCAAAAAATACGAATTTTCGCGCACGCCTGATGTTAGCCATCGCTATGCATTCACTGATTAGTCTTCCATTGATGTATATACTGGCTTATATCACATGCATTTGTTTTACGCATACCAGATGTTTTACGCATACTAGATTTTACGCATACGCAACGATCTTTGTATAATTCCGCTTTTTCCATACCCATGTAATGCCAGCGACCATGACTCTAATGTACTGAGGAAAGCAGCAAATGAGCAATATCACAATCCCACATTAGCCAGGGAGCCGTTTATCACACAGGTGCTTATGCATCATGCTCCGTCGAGAAATCACATGCGGGCAAATGGCATCCCGGTGTCGATGAAGTTCCTCCAGTTGCGCAATTTTTGTTCTTCAGGTTTTGTTCAGAAACATGCGCGTATGGCTCCTCTGAAAGCCGATGCGTCCACTCGGTGACTTGGTCTCGGTCGTAATTGCGTAGCGGATCCTTTTGTCGTTTCGTGTTTTTCTAAAGCTCAGTGCGAACTGAGGGGATGAGCATCGCACTAAAGATTGTGACTGTTTCGAAACTGCGCCTCTTGTACGGTATCACGCAGAGGAATTACTAATGTACGGGCATTCACAAAGTAGGATGTCGCAATGACGTTCACGGGACCCGAAATGCGACTGGGCAAGACCTCAGGGCAAAAGCCGTTCCGCAGTAATGGCGCAACCGTTATTCATATCTCGCATACGAGCTGCGAATATACGAGCTTAGCCTTCCTGTATAAAGGATGGCTTATCTTAAGGTGAGGTAAAATTAAATTACCAAGCGGAAACTCGCGCCCTGCAAACACGCGTTGCGAAGCCAAGAAAATTATTTGTGCGGACTTTGAATTTAGGATTGAAAACCCGAGAACGTATCCCTTGTCGGGGATGAATTTCGTGCCACAGGGACTTCTTTAGCAGGGCTCTGGATTTCGAATGCATAACGAAAACCAGGGTCTCTGAACGTTAGATCACACGTCACATTTTTTTCCTGGTGAGAACATTAAAAAAAAACCGACTACAGAGTACTTTCCACTCCATGTAATTACGTAAGTACGAAAAGGTGCTTCGCATTCCTCTCACGTCAAGCCGAGTTCTTAGGCTTCCTTTGGGCAAGACGCAATGCACAGCCCGTTTTAAAAATATGCAGGTCATTAAGGCTGTCGCTATCCGCATAGCGGATGTTTTGTCATAGGCCTGGATGGCAAGGAGAACGGTAATAGCGAGAGTACTGCTCAGCTTTGAAACATTTGGAACGTTGACCCCGAAAAACATAAAAAAACACGTGCCCCGAAATTAAAATTGCGACGAGTCTATATCTCACCGTCGAGAGTAGATAAAATCATCAAATGCATTGGAGGAATGTGGCACATTCTAGGGTGGCTCTGAGACGCTGGCGCCTTTCTCGACCAGACAAAGGGTGTCACCGACTCGGCATCCTTTTGTGCGGCTTTCGCGGCTGGTGGCCACAGCTTCGTAGCGGACAGCTAGCATTCAACACGCTTCTTCTTCATGATGGACAGGTAGCTGGATGAAACTCGTAACCTTTGATTATTTGCGTGCCGTCGCGTTCAGTTTCCGCTCTTTGTCGAGCTGGTCAGCGACCCCATTGTTTCTCCGCTCTTCAGATGGTTGGAGAGCCGAAGCGCTTGCCCTTTCTTTTGCGGCCTTAGCGACGCATTCGGCCGTCTTGGTCGCCTTCTCATAATGAAGCGAAAGCTTCATTACGTTAAGTAAAGCTGATTTCGCGGTGCGTTGACGGTTCACCTTGAATTGAGTCAGAGGTCAAGTGTGGCTATAGGCCTTACCACATGTGGTCCATCATGGTTTCGCATCACTTGACTTTTGACCTTTTGATTCGCCGGTAGAGGGCGGTAGAATAAGCTCCAGCGCTCATTGGGTGATCATGCCTCTCGCGATCAGCCATTAATTTAATTGCCGTCTGCCAGGGTGGCAGGGTCGGTGCGCTGCCTATCCATCGTGCGGAACGTGCACTCAACGTAACGTTCGCCCTCATCGTGCACTCATCGTGCACTCAAGGTAACGTTCGCCATGCCGCGTCTAGTTGCCCCATACACTACAGCTTTCGATCTCTAGCCAGGTTCAGCAGTAGTTAAACAGCAGCTAGTCTTTTTTCCTGATTACATCAACCTACCATTGCCAGCACGAACGAGGCTTGCTATCTGTGTCTGTTGCGCGGTAACGGCGGAGGCCCTGCAGTCCTACTGGAGCATTTAGAATTTCGGCGCGAACAGATGAAGGACGATGACGATAGTCACAATCATCATTATCAATTCCCTTCCACGTTGCGCCTGTGCGGTGCGGAAACCGCCTGAAATATCAAGCAGCAGCCATTAGAGTGCTTGAAATGGCACCATTTGTTTCGAGCACGCCGATTTCGTCTTCAGCGAGTGCTACTGTACATACCCATTACATCACGCCGCGCAAGTTGGTGCTGCGTTGGGCATAAAAAAAAGGTCGCTTTGCGCTGTTGCGGCTTTGTTTGCTTGAAGCTTTATTTTTCGTTTCTGCGTTCCTTTTTGGCCGTTGTGGACGTTTCCGCTTCTGTAAAGTAGCGCCTGCTTTCTGAGAAGTAAACAAGATTGTTTTTGTGCGCTGTATATGTCCTAGGAGTTCTTCGTTTTCCCTCATCTTCTGGCTCAAGCAGGTATCGTCTTTGTTAAGAAGTCACCAAGCAGCAGGATCTGTTACTGAGGCAAACGTGTAGCGGAGCACTTACGGCACCCCTTAAGCTCTAAATTTGTGTACTGTAAGGAGAATCCTTGCTCTCACCTTTCGCCAGCGGTTGTTCTTCCGGGGGTTAGCAAGAATTCCACTATACTGCTCAGAATCGAACCCCATTGTCTTGTCTTTTTCTAACAACGACAGTACATTCAAGAACCAACCAACTCGGCCAGGTGAACGTATTAAATCCAAATGTAATTAGGCTTCGGTAAAGAATGCGCTGTTGCTTTAGTTCGAACCCCAGCCAGAGCACCGGGTTGGAAAAGTTTGCATATCGCTGCATGCTATTCCAACGGAGACTTCGGATGCCATGCGAGTTTACTTGTTCGTTTTTATATTCGGCATCGGCGTCAGTCCCGCTGCAGTTTCTGGATGACGTTCGCTAGGGTTTCTTGCGACAGGGAGCGAAAGTAATTTCATGCTTAAAACACAAACCATGGCGTTTGAGTATCAAATGCAGGCTTTCTGAGCGCTAAAGCACTCCATTTGACCTCCGTGGTTTCATAGTGACTTCTGTATAAGGCTTTCTGAAACAAAACACTAGGTTTTGTGGAATAGAATCGCTCCCGCGGCGGCCTCTTTTGGTGAAGTCGGGAACAAAAACGCCCAAGCGCTGTGTCACGCAAGTGCACTCACTGTAAAGAAGGGTTGGTTGGGGTATTCAAACCGGATCTTCATAATAAGGCACCTATTACGTAGCCGGTTTTCACCTTGAAGACATTTAATCCAACATAGCAATGGCGGCTCACTAGAGTTGAGGTTAGGACTCAAATTTTTTGTTCTACTTTTAGTTCATTTCTGTAATGCAATTACGCAAATTAACAAAAACGATGGCAACGCTGTCCATACTTTCTATCCGATGTTAGTGACTGAAAGCTCAAGACGCTCCTTTAATCGGCTGAATCAGCTGCTTTAGAGTCTTCATCTGTGGAAAGGCTAAGTATGCCGCAACACGTTTTGTTGGTGGTGAAAAGCATTATAAACACAATTTAGGCAACTATCCTCTCATTATTTAAAGCCCGGAAAATAATAGAAAAGCTGATGAAGGAACGCGCCCACGTTTGATACTAGCAGCCTTTTTTCAATTGGGGCTTACATCAACCGGTCCTAATTGCCGTCCAAAGCTAGGTAAAAATGGGCGGAGGTGTCCGAGAATGCGGAGTCAACCCGCTCGTTAGGAAAATATCATCGAACCTTACCATGCCCTTCTCCAGCACAAGTTTCAAGTTTTTTTTTTTTTTAAGCAACGTTAAGGCTTCCGTTCTGCGGGAAATACGGCGTCGTTGTCGTCGGTGGCGGCGGCGGCGCTGTGAGCGGAAACGCAGGTGGCCCACCTGCCACCTAGGTCATGTGATTGTGTGGTGGTGTCACAACGTACCCATCATAGGAAAGTGGCAGTTGAATTATTATTAGATTGCTTGGGGAGGGCAACCCCATCATAGAATGTGTTTTAAACAGCCACCTGCCGGTGCAGTGGTGCGTCACTTAACCACGGCACCAATGCGCCAGCAGCGGAGTGAGGCCACCACGAGATCTATGAATATAAAGTAGAAAGTAATCAATTTCGCATATACTAGCATTACCCCATTAACGCAATTGTGTAATACCCTTAAGTTGGAGCCTAAGTGTCCCGTCAAGTTTTTTATGCATGACGGCATTGACGGCTATTATTGATAAAATATTTAGGCCATGGTTCAGCATAGCTAAGCTCGGAATATCGTGCAGTAGCAGTTTATTTACCTGGTTTAGCGTTAAGTTTGCCTTGAGCGCTTGCACGTCGCTAGGAATGCAACGCTGTTGCCCATGTTGTCACACACAACACAAATATTTTTTTCGCACAAAAATTTGCCTGCTGGTAGATAATCGCACCATTACTATTCAGTAAAACTACTGTCAATAATTATTCGATATGGATTGAAAAAATATCCTGTAACTTTTTTCTCCCAGTTACTGCACATGCTTTGTAAAGAGATGAAAGGAGAAGAGCCGAAAGGTGGGGCACAGCGGTCTTGGCCAATCCCCCTTGTGGGTATGTGCCATCTTGAGAGGGAAACAACAACAACAAATCCCCCGGGGTATGTGCTATTAATCCTGAGGACGTCATCATCATCAAGACGAATTACTGCATTAGTACAGAGGAAGGGTCACCTGTCTTGGCATCTGTAGTTTTGTCATCTACCCGCAGCCGCAATATGCGTACTGTTTTCGCAATGGACGATGAAAAGGCATATGACAACACCAGTCATGTTGCCATTCTGATCTCCAGTGACATGCTTCATCTCCCTCTGAGAGTATGTAGTTTTGCTGAATCATTTTCGGAATGCAGAAAATTTGCAATACGCTTTAGCGGTAAAGCGGTCGAATCATTTGTTCCGTTCTGCCTCGTACACCAGGGATCAGTATTGTCACCGACGTTATTTAATATTGATTTCATCCCGCTGGCATGGCGCTTACATGGTGTGCGTGCCATAAAATTTCTGAAGTACGCTGGTAACATCACGGTGTGGAGTACTCACAAAGATCTGCATACTCGAGAGGCTGCCCTTCAATCAGCCTTGGATGTTACCTCTAAATACACATCATCCATCGGAATTCGACTTTCCGTGCATAAAACAACACACAGGTCGGTCGCCAACCGCTGAGGACACCGTAAACTTGCTGCAAGTCCAACCCGTTTTTGACTATCAGGCGCCCCAATACAAGAAAGTCCGAGTGTAAAAATCCAGGGCTTAAAGATTCACCAATCAGGATCAGCGAATGCTTGGCTTTCTCAGGCAAAAAGGTAAGCTATTCAGACTTTGGGTTTGATTAGAATAATTGCTCCTAAAGCGTGTGGCGCTGGCTCATTCGTTGCACGGCAACTGGTGAGGCAGTTCTGCAGTCGCGTATTGTTTATCAAGCCCAGTTTCGACATCTTGCAAGAGCCCAATGGGATCGCCGTGAACCGAGAGGCTATGAGGACCATTACATGCCTTCCACGCATCACACCGCTCATAGCTTTACGAGAGAAACCGCAGCTCAACCCCATTAATCAGCTGGTGCCGCAACGCCGTAATGGTTGCAGCCTTAAGGCCAGTTTATTGCACTCCACGCACGCAATGAGGGCTTATCCGACGTTACACTCCATTCTTCAGCCACCAACGCCAGTTCATCCCCCATGGAAGATTGTACAGCTCAGCGACAACAAGCCAACAGACAATCGCGGGCCAACATCTGCTGATTCGGCCCCGTTGCTTTTCCAGAAATTTCAAGAACAACATTCTTGCCTGTCTGAAGGATCCATTGTTGTCTACGTAGTCGCAAGCATCCAAGCCTGCGAAGCAACAACAGCAATCTACTGCCCGTGCAGACCTTCCCTAAATCAAACCTCTAGGCTTTAACTTATGGAACCCCTGCGCCGTTCTGTGCTGAGTTCGTTGCTGTTCAAGAGGCACTCTGCGCCTTAGCCTCCACAACCATGCTCCCTGCAGCCCGCGTTGTCATCTGCACTAATGCCCTTCAAGTAGCCCGGTTCCTACGACGTGTTAGCCGCTGCCCAGCAATATGTCAGGACATCCACCTGCTCGCGGCATGCATCCCGCAGCCAGTACGTATTGAGTGGGTCCGACGGGATCTGCTGACCTCTCAAAGCTAGACAGAATTAGTGACCCGCCTCGTTACTCCAGGCTCATCATTGACTCGGCTCCTTCATTTGAATCACTTTACCCTCCTTTTACCAAGAGACGGACTCCTCCGGCGCCGCACACGTGCCCTCATCCCTGCTTCATGTATTACCTATGAACGCAGTGACCATACCATCGCTCACTACTGGACTTCATAAAATCAGCTAACGTTTTTCTATTGCTTTAATCTTTACTGCATCCTTCATCACGCATTCGCCCATTGATGCCCTGAGGCAATAAATCTCGCTGAAAAAATACTTCTGCATTTTATAAAGGAATGAATACTTGTATGAAAACGCTGAATTTTAAAGCGGCAGCGTTAAAACGCCATTCGAACAGAAAATACGGTGTCGGCGTTCTTGGCACTGGCGTCGGCGTTCTTGGCAATGGCTTCAGCGTTGTGGGCATCGGCGTTGTGAATGAAAACTCAAGGGCCCGGCTCTGGCGGGTGGTCCCCAGAGAGCAACCTATGAAGCAGGTGGGCCACCTAGGTGATGTGACAGTATGGCGTCATCTCAACCTGCCCACCGGATAGTGAGCGAGCTGCCCACCGTGAAAGGTTGCAGTTAAATTAATGATCGGTCCCTCAGGAACAGCAACCTGGACCGCACAAGGCCCACCACTCTGAGCACCGGCCATCGCAGGGCAGTGAAGCATCCCTTAACTGCTGCAGCACTATGCCAGGAGGGGTATGAGGATTCCCAGGCATCTATGAATGTAAAGTAGAATTTGACCTTCTGCATATTAGGGAATAACCCATTACGATATCACGCCATACCCTTAAGGGGGAGCGTAGGCGTTCCCTTCAATTTTCGCCGACTATTCTCGATGTATTTCTGACCTCGGCCCCGGAAAATCGTACTCTGCTTCGGCACGCACTGCGCAAAGGTTTACAGTGCTCTTTACAAGATTTCGTTAAAAGTAAAAAATTACCGGATTCCATGAAGATTGGCCACCGAATCCCGAGCGATAGTGCGTCGTTGCTAGACAGATGGTATTCGTCGCATTAATATCGGCAGAGCTAGTCGGCGTTCTTGGATACTTGTAATTCCCTTAAAGGGACACTGAGGTGAAACTGATTTAGTTTTTGTTCTTAGTAGAAATTAGTTTTATAGCTCTTTCTTGGTGTATTCAGACCTGAACGATAACAAAAGGCGCAGTATTTGCTGAGAAAACTGCATTTAAAGCTTTTACTGCTACACGATTCAGAGTCGCGACGTCAACTAGTGAAATGGATCGACTCCGTGATTCCTGCTTTGAACTAAATGGAGGTGTAGCGTAGCCTCTGGGAACCGTGAAAAGATTCTTGCTGACGCAGAGCGTTTTACTCGCGAAACACGCTGTTGGTGGCAACACTTCTATTTCCTTTTTTCGGCATTTTCTAGCACATAAAAGCACATTTTTTCGTGACAGTAATCGCTTTCTCATTGCAAAAGTCATCTACTTATACAGGCGACTCTTAATTTGTCCGCGGTCGAGATGTGTTTTCGTCGAATTTGAGCTAGTGTAGCTTTTGTGATACGTGCTACAGGCGGCGGCAGACATTGTTATAACGTTTTCAGACAGTGGCAGCTACGCGCATAACGCTTGTATGCACATGTTTTCTTTTATACCTTTTAGCTAACTGGTTCATAATTCATATTAATGTAATTATTTCATAGCATCAACGGCCAACACTAAGCCCAATGCCTGGGATGATGTACTGTTCGTTAGATGGAAATGTGAGCACAGTGAACTGATTACATAATAGAAAGTGAACTTCTATCCACAAGTATCATTTCTCTGACTAGTCAAGTTGCGGACAGATGGTTTGCGTCATTAATTAATTGTTGTGGCTCGTTCTTCGAAGTAAGCGCTATTGCTTACAAGTTTTTTTTCGACTCTTTCGCATATGTGCTGTCTGAGAAAATTGGAGGTCGGAAAACAAACCTTTGTTTCTTCAGGGCTTTTGAGGTCACGGAAGCACTGCGAATAAGCACCCTTCACATTTTTTCATGTGAGGATCGAACGACAAAAGAACTTGTTATTCGTCCTTGAAGAGGTCTCTTTCACAAAGCCTTCTAAAAGCTAAAATAAATTTTTGGGTGAGGAAACAGAAGAATAAAGTATAAGGCATGTATGTTCTGTTTTAATGTTTTCTGGTGTAACTTGCAGCGGGATACAAACTGTGGGCCTTTGTATTTCTGTTTTGTAAAATTTTTCTGGAGTGGTCACGCAACAGTGACGGTTGAAAACTGCAGTTTCCTTTCACTGCAGACAGCGCACTCACCTCCTGCGCATCTCAGGGGAAATTAAATGTCTTGAGGAACTTTTCTGTTTTTCATTCCTTGCGTGGTCAAATATCACAACGCGAAACAAGCTCAACATATAGCAACACACGCACGCTCGCACACTCACCAAGGTAACAAGATCCCACCCGCGGTATGTATACCACGCGCCTTGAAAGCCGCGAGCTGACGCCCGCAGCGACATTTCTATGCCTGTCACATGGGACAGCGTGGTTGGCTGCCGATTGTCGGGCGGAAGAGCTCACAGAAAGGAATGTCCTCATGGGCAGAAAAGCCGCCGTCGTAGGATAAGCATCACGGCTTTCCAAAGGCCATTTCTCTTCTGGTTTTCCGTCCGTGAGCCTTTGCATCACTTGTTCCAATGTTTTCAGTTTTCATTCTAGCGCGCCGGGGATCGAATGAGCTTGACAATGTTTGCGTTGTTAGCATACTTCGCGGTACTAGGCTAATCCTCCATTTTTTCGCCCGTGTCTTCCAGGATGCAAGAGCGAGTAGCCATGTGAGCGCCGACTCAATGCGTACTGTGAAAGCGATATCCTAGCTATCTGAGCTCAGTTTTGGTTCGATACTTTGACACCAGCTCATTAACTTTTTTTAATTCTTTGATTGAGCGTCAGGAAAGGCGTATGGTCTGCTTGATTTCACACATACTCCGAACATGCTCCGAAGCGCATTTTTTTGATCAGGAAATTCTTAATTAACGCGATTTTTTTGCGCGTCGTAAGATTGCACTATATCAATCAACAAATCCCCAGATCCCTCCTCGAGGCGCTTGAGGGTTTTGTGCTGTTTGTTGTCAATGACGCAACCCATTGATTTCTTATTCTAGACTTTAACTATTCAATGTGAACGCAGGACGACCTTTATAGGTCCGATATTGCTGTGCATCGGAAGGTTAAGTAATTTCCACCAATACGTTAGCAAGAGTGTTTTACAGTATTTGACAGCTGCCTCACAAAAAAGTGATGCCCATGAAAGCTTGACTTGTTTGAAATTACAGGCTTAGCGTATTTTCGACTGATAGTTCTAGCTAACGAAGAAAAAATGGCGCTTCCAATGATAACGCTGCTCCAATGAAGGTAACTCCAATGTTTAGTTTGCCGACGAAACAGAAGCATATCACGAAACTGAGAAGTATAAACGCCGTTGCCACAAGTTCAAAGGTATCATTCATCATAAGGCACGCTAAGAAACCCAAATACCTGTTGCTTGTGGAATAATAATATCATTCCTTCGCGTTCTCTGCTTATGCATTTGCCGGGATGTATGCCCATTTAAAGCTCAAGAACAGCAGCGCACAAAGACAACACATCCGCTTTCAGGCACGTGAGGGGTAATTTCACGTGAGCGTAGCGATTTCCAACTTCACGTTGGAAGGACACCTTAAACACATTGTCTATATTTTACGGATGCTGCGCCTGTTTATGCACATGCGGCGTTTCACACTTAGCTCAAAATGTTGGTCTCTTCAAGCCACTACTCGTTCAGAAAGAAAGGAGAGCAAGAGTTGCATACAGAATGCAAAGACGAGATGGCGCTTCGCGGAGTCGACCTCTGGGCATTTTGAACAATAGCTGCATCCAGCAACTTGACGGATTTACGTTTTCCAAATCGGCTGAAGTAATTCATGGTGAAAATTCAGCCGGATTGGATATTTCTACGCAGGCGTTACAACCCTATTAGGTCCGCCCGCATTTTTGGTTCTAAGCTTCCTAAGTGGTGAATAGCATACTGAAGAAATGTTAGGAATTGCCAGCAGATAATTTTTTCACCGAATTAAGATCGCACTGTTTATGCAGACTGTCTGATGAAGTGCATCAATGGCGAGTGTAAATTGTACCCGGTTATTCTGCCTCCCCAACTTAATTACGAATGCAAGGAATTAGGAAGCAGCATTGTGCATTACGCCCTTTAGAGGAGAGGGAATGAAAACTGGAAGAGAAGGAAGGGAAAATGAGGCAAGAAAGTGACATCCTTGCGACGCAGAGTGCGCTTTGAGGAAGTGTGTCTTTTCTTGACGTGAATAATGAACAGCTGTTTACATATAAAGTCCGTATTTGTTGCGTCAGTCTTCTTTACTTTCTACTCAACTCATTCGTAAAAAGTAATTGGAGGTGCGGGTATGTTTTCCAAGCACACGTAACCAGAAAAAGGCAGTAAATGTGAAATAAATATCGTTGTGGAGCTACTTGAAGAACGTAGGGAAGTTATATGATTACATCTATTGACATTACAGAACTAAATGCTGCCTTTTTTTAAACTTCGGCTGTCGCGATGATGACTTCTCATGGCGATGCATAATTATTTAAATCGCGACAGGACAGGATCGTTCCGTACTGCACAAAGTTGCCACCTGTAATATCGCCAAGCTCTGTTTGCTCCACAAGTGTTTCCATAGCTCTCTAATCAACCACCCTACATTATTCATCCGAACCGCATATCTCACCGCACTGCGCATCCGTTTCAGATTGCCCGCCCTGTGTCCCGTACTGCAACTTTTTCAGGCTCCTTTTTTCCCCGAACTGTTGTGGAGCGGAATGCCCTCCCCATCGATATCGCTGCCATCACGCACCCGTCTCTATTTTCAGATGCTGTAGGCAATTATTTCAAGAAATGACTTGTACTTGTTGATGAATACGTTAACCCACCCCTTATGTAATACCCCCTGAAGGGGGTCTTTAAGGTGAATAAAGTGAAGTGAAGTGAAGATTTAATTTCATTTAAATACCTGTCTCCCAAAAGAATCCAGGAAACTAGTGCGGTAAAATTGTAGGTCATATTTATCAGCACTGTTTAAATCCAGGCATCCATATAAAAGGGTAAGCTAGGCAAGAAAAGGCTTCCAGTCGCAGCCCAGAAGAGTAGCTGCAGCGTTTGCTGAAACATGAATTGGCGCCTTTCCGAGTCTTGCTAGTGATGCTGGCCCTCAGAGTCCCGAGAACTCTCTGGTTCCTACCCCTTTCTTCGGCACCATGTTACTCGTGCCAAAGACGAGTAACCCTGTGGCAGATATAGGAATTCCGGAGGATGCAGCATCAAGAAGAGGCAATCTTCGTGCCACCCGAAGCGTTTCCGTGGCGACACAGAGTCCAGTAGGCAAAGTAAGGAATCCGATAAATAGGCATGCTGCATGGTGCGCCCTCCTTCGTTGCACAGCAACAAGAGTGGATACGCGGTAAGAACGGAGAATTGAAGGGTGTCTTCCGGTCGCGCTGCATGCGGCCGATGTCTACAACGGGGAAACCGCCGCATACGGTCGAATCCTTGGCAGTGCGTCTGCTGCGAACGAGAAAAAAAAATATGGCGACGGACTATATGTACCGACAATGTAATACTGCGGTGAGCAAAGAACTTTATGGATAAAAAAAACATTAGCAAAGAAAAACTCGTCCCAGAGAAATGTCTGATTTGTTTTTTCCGAAATATAACTTGATTCTTGAAGTGGTCGGTAATGGGCGCAAGAGTGAGAAAAAGGATACTTTCGTTGATACAGTTATTCGATGGTAATAGTAGACAGCAGTCTCAAGTATACATACAAAGGACAGTGAAAACCTGCGTGTTGTCTGGAAGTATCTGAAAGCACATTTTCTCTGTCTTGGAAGACGAAAGAATAAAAATCACTGAAGCAAGTGAGCTGAACCAGAGGAGTTTGACACTGTCCTAGGAGGGTAGAAGCGAAGGCGAGGAGAATTCTTTGGGCGCCCAGATGTATTAATGCTGCAGGAAACACAATTTTTCTTTAATGCACTGAGAGATAAAGAATGTTTCAGGGTTTTAACGTAGCTAAACCGAGTAGATGTGCGAAACATGTGTTTAGACTTTTTGGCTCACAGTGTTTCTTTGCTGGGTCGTGGGCACTTCTGCCGACGATTTTAGTTCGATAGTAGTATTAGTTGATGAAGATAACAATGTGCAACGCAAAACGCGACTGTGTGTTCATTAGTTTGATAGTAATATTATTACTTGAAGAAAACGACGATGTGCAATGCACAGCGTGAGTGCGTGTTTCAGTTTAACAGGAGGCATGATCGGCTGCGGCGACAGCATAGTGCTCTCATGCAGGGGCTAGCGAAGCTGATCTGTCCGCTCCATCGCGGTGTCGAATTCTTGTGGCAGCAATGTTTATTTTATTTATTTATGGTTTGGCCAAGGTCACACTGAGGATTAAGCTTTGCACAAACTTGGTGAGCCGGTTGGACCTCGTGAAGTAGTCTTTTTGCGCTAAAATGGTCTGTGTTTCTCTCGAAATCGATGCCAAGTACAACCAGACATCATGCAGATGCGAGGAAACAACCGCCTTTTTCTAAACCAACGCGTTGCAATATCCCGGAGGGTTTCCACGCTGAAGTGGACCACAGAAAAATTTCAGATCGATTAGTGTTATGTTTGGTGTGTTTTAGAGGATAATTAAGAGATTGCTGATTAAACTGTGGAGCCGTGCGGCAGTGCCAGTCCTGAAGAAGGGAACCGCTCCTGAGCAGTCGGGTTTCTGACATGTTCGTGTTCTTACCATGATTGTTGCTAACAACGTCAAGGTATGTTGGTTTGGTTAAAATATTGCTGAAAATTTAGCAAGAGTTCATTGCAAACACATATTTTACGCAATGCTCAGGAAGGGTGTTCCGAATGAGGCAAAATAGGTTTTGTTTTATAATAACAGTTTTTGAATGCAACGTGTCCAAGTAAATTTGTATTTGCTTGGTATATAACCCGGTTTTTATTAGACATTTCGGGCACCACCTTTGTGGCCACTTTATTTCGGGACCGCACGCCACAGCGTGAAAATTTTTACATGGCCAATACTATTTGTTTCATGGCAGTAAGCCTACTAGCAGCCCGTGCTGTTTACTGGTCCACCAAGCCGTCTGTGGTGCAAATATTTCATTATTTATACGGGTCGGCAGGGACACGTCCAGAAAATATTTGCGAGCTTTGCACAGCCTGATTCGCGATATGAGAGTTCCGACATGAAGTTCATTGCTTTTGCCGCTGCGGTGGCTCAGTGGTTATCGCGCTCGGCTACTGGCCCGAAAGACGTGGGTTCGATCCCGGCGGCGGCGGTGGAATTTCGATTGAGGCGAAATTCTAGAATCCCGTGTACTGTGCGATGTCAGTACACGTTACGGAACCCCAGGTGGTCGAAATTTCCGTAGTCCTTGGCTGGGGCGTCCCTCATAGCCTGAATGAGTTTGAGAGGTTAAACCCGCATAAGCCAAACTAATCAAGCAAATTCGAAACCATCTATTTTCGCACGTCAAACTCAGTTTAACGGCGTTAAAACTCTATCAGTTTTCTTTGGCTGAATTTGCTGGCACAACTGAAGCGTTATTTTCACTTTGAAGCTATTGTGTGGACGGAAGTCGGGAGGTGAAATTTTGTTGAACGTTTTATGAAAAGCGGTGGCTAGCCCCATAGCGTTTTTTCCAGTGTGTCACTGCGGAGCACGTCGGGCCTAGCGACACCGAGCAAGGTGCGTGCAACGATCCGCTGTCTCCCGGCGTGGGGCATGCTAGCACGCAGTCAGGTCTCGCTCTTGAGTCGCACGCGAGCATCCTCAGTTTTTTTTTTGTCCTGTCTGGTGCACCCGGGCACTCACCTAGTACACGCACTGCGTGTGTTACGGTGGTTCTATGTGCAGTGACGCAACACAAAGCAACTCCGGCACTTTGTAGGGCGCGTTGATATCTGGAGTATCGCTGGTTCAACACGTCATACTTAGAAGCGGCGCCTCTTCGAGGTCTGGTCACAATGAACCTGTGTGAGCTTGCGGAGCCCGAATAAACAAGGGTCTAATGCCATAGACCTCTAAGAACGTTTCGCTGGACCCTAGCGGCAGTCATCCGAGTTTCCCAATTAACGCGGTTTTCCTCCTAAAAGAGGGAGGAAGGATGGTGAGTAGGGAGTAAAGGAGCAAGGAGTTGCAGCCTGCTTCGTGGGTGGGTCTCAGAGAGCCGGATAGCAGTAAGAACGAATGCTACCAGAAGAGATCAGATCCGTACCGCTACGTTCTCAAGCAGCCGGAAGGAAAGCTGAACGGTTTCATGCAGATGACGTTATGATGACAATTTTGAAATACCCGCTATGAATCCAGATTATTCTGATTTCGTACAGGTGCGATGATCTTGAGGGCATAAATGTGGTGACCCACCTATCGAGTAGGGCATTCGTTTCATGAGGTGGCAGCGGGCGAAGGTCTGAAGCGGGCAAAAAGGAGATATTTGTCAGGCGAATCACGAGAAGCGGCGTACGTCGATCGCAAGGGCAGTACAGGCGAGGAGTTGTCAGTACCAAAGCACATTTTTGTATGAAAAGCGCGCGAAGTGCGCAGTAAAGCGCGCAGTAGTAACTCTGCAGCAGGAGCAGAGGTCGAGAGTGCGCCCATTGCGGTGATCTCGGAAAGTGACAGAGCAGAGTCACCGTACCGACTTAAAGAGGGCCCGGTCAAGCAACTGGACGATTTGGAGGGCGTGGACGGGAATCTATCGCCGAGCGGCACGCAGTAAGGTAACCGAGAGCCCGCTGGTTCAGCGCCTGGGTTGGGTAAGAGTAGGCGGCGGGCGATCGCTAGCCACGCTTGACGCGCGGTTCCCATCGTTGCACGTTCAGACATTGAAGGTGAGTTATGAAAATATGAGGCTGTATAATGCATGGGATTGAACTACGGCCGCACATGAAACAGTGTAGTGCGCCTTTCCCTATGTCTAGACACGACAGGTGTAGCAGGCAGCCCGACCAATGGGGAACCTGCGCTGCCAAGGTGGCACTGCAATTGTTCCATTCGGTGACTCAAAACTGCTTTTGTCAGCCGCTTGGGCCGCTGCAAACGCGAGAACACATTCTGCGCGATTAGATATCCGCGTTTGGCTGAAAGCATTCATTGCCTAGCTTCTCTCGGCGTAGCCCAGATAGCTGACGCACGGCACGTGCACCTGCGACAGAGCGCGGAGGCTCACGCCAATAAGCGCCTGAAGGTGTCACGGAAAAGTACTAAGAGTACTACCCAAACCTGCTTGCTCTTCTCGCTAGGCAGTGTGTTATGGCACTGCAATCAGCACCGCAAACTTCAGCGCAAGTTCCCCATTGGTGCGACTGCGATACGGTCCCGCGCTCTGGAAAAGTCTAAATGTGAGCATGGAAAATGGTGTGCGAATCTTAAAGAATGTCCTTTGACAGAAAATTATGCATGGTCAGGGTCGTGTACGACCCTGGAGGCTGCAAACGACGCCACATTTGCCACTGCCACCCAACCCCATGACGGCCTCGAAGTGTATCTTGACAGTTATGCTCCTTACAGTTCGTAGTGCGCCAGGTTGCGGCGTAAATTCAGTCGCCCACTTGGGCAGAGGGTCAGACATGGGGACTCCAGGTGTTGACGACAGTGAGCGAAAAGTGCGACACAAGTCGACGCTGCGCGCTGAAGAAAGAACTGTTGGGAACTACCCATTAGAACGTAGGCTTTTGTTGTGCGTGTCCTGAGCCGTTGAGTTGTAGTGCGTGGGCATTCTTTTTGTTTTCTTCCCCTTCCCAGCGATGAGACATGGTGTGTTGGCGCACTGCTAAGTTTGCCCTCAGGGTAACGTTAAGTTGATCATCCACCCATAGAATGAAGCCATTCTCCAAGGTGCCATTGGACCGCTTGTAGAATCTCTGGAGGGACGTGTAGGGGTCGATCAGTCAGAGTGAAGCGCTTTGGACGGGGGAGGGGGGGGATATAGAGGCTCTGTCGCAGTAATGGTCTGAGTAGGAAGGGCGGCTGGTGGCAGGCAGCTATACATCGGCGCCAGATTGTCCGACAGCACCGGCAGCCGTTGTGGAGACAGGCACCACCGTGTGGCCGGCTGTCAACGGTTCGTCAGAGGGCGATTAGCTTTGTGCATGCAAACCGAAATGCTTTCTTATACCAGCTTTCCTAGGCATTCTTCCGGGAAGCCGCCAGTGACCACACAGGTTGCTGCAGGGCTCACCAAAGAACCCCCCACCCCACACACACCTTTATAGAATATTGCACTGCAGTGACCTTTCCGGCTTATTGCAATGTTTTAAGCGTGGGAACCGCACGGGAGGTCATCACTGAAACTGCTCTATAGGAACGTGCCAGATTGACCCGCACAGAAAGAGACTCCGGAGTCCGTCTAGTTTTTTTTTTTAGTTTGAGAGGCTTTTGTGCACACTATCAAATTTGTAGGGCAGGACGTGCGATTTGGAGAGCCAATCGCTTTTGTGATGATCGCTCGGTGTATTGGACCTTGCAAATCATTAGTTGACTTTTTTCGATTTTGTGTTTTGGGGAAGAGTTATTATTGCTGTTAATGTTGAACTGGGTAGCACGTAGCAAGGAGCCAATCGTGAGGTGGATTGCTGCTATTAGATGCTAGCTGAATGTGAGATGGACTCCCGAGGGTTTAAAACTCAGCCCTGGCGCCCAAACCATAGTTTTTGACTACGTTTAGATGCTCTGTGTCGTCGGCTATGCAGAGGAGGGAAGATTTCTCTGTTAACCAGTTCCACCTTATTTGCCCCTCTCTTTAATGTGCTGCACATTTTGTAAATCTCCTGTATATAAACTTCAGTTCATTTACTCGTCACTTCCCGCTGTTGCAAGTAGTCATTACACCGTCAGCGACGTGGCTCCTCATGTGCAACGAGCCTTCAAGCCGACAAACCATCTCCGGCGGTGCATCCCTGGTGCAAAGGAAAGAGCCATCGTAACTTCACCTTAACTTTGTGCCATGGATTGATGATGTGGTATTTTTAGAATAAACTCTGAGCATGTGTGTTGCAGTGGTTGGGTGTTGTTTCATTGCTGCTACTAATATGCGGTTTCCTTAACCAAAAATGAAGCCGCGAGTCAGTGCTCCTCTATGTCGTTTCCTTCTGTCTCTGTTTGCTCCAGCCGCGCTGTTCCCTCCAATATGTAAAAATCACCATATAAAATGCGTGAGCAACATTTCCATCCGTGAAGAGCACCTATGAAATAAATATTACTTCTTCAGCGCATTATTCCAGGTTATTCTATCATTTCCCTCTTCGTTTGGCTACAGCTATCGTTATACGCTTATTGAGATGGAAGCCAGTAATTTGAAAATAATTATGCACTGATTCTTCCCTAATCATGATAGCTACGCTTTTCTCGTGGCAAGCAGCCAACTGGCAGACGACACGCAAACTTTTTTCTCGTTGGCTGCAGTGTCTGGAAAATGCAGAATATCTGTGCCGATAGGCTGATGGGAGGGCTCGGAAAATAACCGAGAACGTTGGAAAAGCAGTGTTTTTTGCAGTTTTTTTTCATGAGGCGTGAAAGTGAGAGAAATAAAAAACGTGCGCTTCTCTATTGGCCCTTAACAATGATTCAACAATTATTCCGGCTAAGATTAGAGCCGATAAACGGAGGAGAAATGAAAAAAAAAAACACATTGTGAAGTGCACTTATTGTTATTATGGTCAAGTTGAAAAAAAACATTTTGATTAGAAACTTCAGCTCCGGCTCAGGGGTATTTAGGCGATAGCGCTAATATTCCTTCAGTGGCTTTGGGTGCTCTTTGCGTATCACTTGGCCCACACGCACACTCCTTTCTTCCATCATGTAACGCTCAGCCTACCTTCATGAGTACAATGCGACAGCTTTAAAATGCCCCGCGCAGGTACTACTTCTTTGTCGCCTAGGTTCTGCCTACATGCCAGTGAGTATATGCGGGATTTGCCATTATCCAATTTCAGTTTATATATCGCTGGCAGTACTCGGAGCTTACTGGTCAAGTGGTGCAGCGGTTAAAAGATCCGCCGCTGCCTCGGCAGGGGTCGTTTCAAGCACCGCTGCCGGTGGAGCTTGTGATAAAGCAAGTTTATTGTATTGGCTTCTGGAGCGATGTAACCGGACAAAGTTATGGAACGGGGATTGGTGCAGACTGAGCAGACGACGGAATGTTCGGTGGACACTTCTCGCACCTTGCGGCGTTACTCCGCATGCGTACTCTTTTCCCAATTATGTATGAACTACGACAAGTGTGTTCCACTCCGGCAGTGTCCGCCACCAAACGGCATTGCTTTGAAAGCCAAAGCACCAATCAATCTTGTATATCCTTCCACAAGAATTCGTAAGTTTATTTTTTGTTGTGAAACTTCGAGCGTATCTGTCAATAAATCTTTATCATATTGTTGTTTCGACTGTTCCTCCAGTTCCCAATATTTCCGGTAAAATACTTCGTTCTTTCGTTGTTTTCTTGAAGCGCTCAAGGTTCCCGGAAATTACAGACCTCTAGCACTTAGACAAACACGGTTGACCTGAATGAGCGCGCCACCGTGGTGGCTCAGTGGTTATGGTGCTCGGCTGGTGACGCTAGGAACCCGGGTTAGACTCCGGCCGTGGCGGTCGCATTTCGATAGAAGCAAGATGCCAGAGGCCCGTGCGTGTGTGATGTCAATGCACGTCAAGGACCACAGGTGGACGAAATTTCCGGAGCCCTGCACTACAGCCTCCATCACACCGTGAGTCGCTTTGGGACCATAAACCCAGAAAAACATACAAGGGTGATTGTTCGTGCTAGTGGGAAATTCTCATGAGGTTCCATAGCCCAAAAAGCAGGGACACGACAGACCACAAGCATTGCAAAACAAACTTAATGATCGGAAATATTGGAATCCATCATATCGTAAAAGTCGTCTTGCGCATCGTGTGTAGCAACAGTAAAGGAAGATGAGGATTGCTGGTCACTGGCCAAAGTCCAGCAGTGACCAGCAATCCTCATCACCGTGATTCCTGACCAGACGGTATGCTCTCAAACCCTCGACTACAACAGTAAAGGCAGCTTAGTAGGGAACTGAAAGACTTACAAAGACTCGAAACATCGAAAGTTTTATCTCCATCCGCGAAATGGTTTATCTAATTTATTACTGAAGCGTCGTGCGCGCTTTTTTTCTACATTCATTAATTTATTCTTTGGTTGGCACGCCACATATTAACACAATTTAGCGCCGACATTGCTCCGCTTGCCTGCATAACAAGAAAGGCTGCCGCTGTCATCTAAAGCGTGCGCTGTATGCAAGCCCATGTATAACGGGCACTGTACACACATGGTGGCGTAGATGCAATGCTCAAGAATTTGTTTTTGAGCTCGTTGGTGGGTCATGATGAAAGGAAACTACAGCCGACACGTACAGCCTCGTGTACGTGTCTTTTTTACTGTGTGGCGTTCATTTGTCGGCTGTAGTTCCCTTGCAGCATTGGTAGAATGATAAGTTATCGATCTAAGGCAGGCGAGGTTGGAGCAATACGATTATTAAGGCGAAGTAGTAGTAGAAGAGCAAGAATATATCCTAAGTTGATTACTATGGCTCCTATGCAAAATTGTGTGCTACTACATAGATTCAGCAGTTGCATCCAGGGTTACAGCAGTTGCATGCCTGGTTTCGACAGTACTGCAAGCGTGCACTGCACGCAGGGTCCTCGGCGTTCTCCCCCATGACGTCTATGCTGCACGCCCCGGCGCGCCAGCTCGCTCTTCCTGACTCTCTGACGCTAGCTTTGCGCACGTGGCCTATAAGACCCTTTCCAGTGAGGCTGCTGACCACGAGGTGGTCAGACGGCGCTTTCCGACGACGGCTCAAAGCCTCCCGCTCCCGCCCAACGCTCAGAGAAGACGGCCCGGGCTCGCTCTCATGCATGCATGGCCAAGCTCGCACTGACTAGGCCAGCACGGCGCTCCTCTTATAGCCATGCGCGCGGCGAATCGTGTAGCGAGGCGTTAACCCAGCTGTGGAGAGCGCATGGAGCAGCTGTGGAGAGCCGGTGGCAGCGGCGGTGCAGCTCCGGTCGAATGAAGGTCGAATTGCAGCCCACGGCGAAATGGACGCCGCTAGGCCGGTGAAGCTTTTGCTTTAAAAATGGTGATAGCGAAGAGGGCGCCTGGAGGAAAGCAGAAGGTGCGTAGAAGCCAGAATAGGCAATGCCGCTTGGAATATGGGCTCCGCGGTGTCGACCAGCTAAGAGATGGCGGCAGAGTGCGCGCGTCGTCATTCGCGTTCCCGAGGATAGGCTCAACGGTAGCGGACGGCTGTGCTCTGATCAAGCCGAAACCCACAGGCGCCTCCTTTCGTCCTCGCAGCAGCTGCGCTCAAAAATCGCATTAGCAAGATGTGCAATCGTCTGCCAATTTTCTTCCTCTTCAGCTTGCACTGGCTGCTCCCAAACACACAGTGTATTGCGGGTCAGTGCGGTGACCCGACGCACTGAGGGCTGGAGTGCCGTAATTCAGGCATTACGCAACCAGGGCGCTGAAGAGGAATATGTAAAACAACCGCTACATTCAGCGACTGTGTAGCCACCATAGTCTGCCATAAAGCAAGTAATAAAACCCGGATGGTGGGCACGACCTTTCTAACACTGTTCATTGCGTGAAATATTGAGAGATATGATTGAGAAGAGTTTGGGATACAAGGTAATGAAGAATGCCTTGGTAATCTAGGATTCGCTGATAACATCGCCTTGCTAAGTAATTCACGGGACAAATTGCAAAGCATTATCGAGGGGCGAAGCAGAACCGGCAGCGTTAAAATTAGTGTGCAGAAACCTGAAGTAAAAGAAAGATAGAGGAAGAGAGAGGGAGAAGCAACTTCATTACGGCGCTGTATTAAGCGTTGTGAATGTACTGCGCCAGGGTTATGAAAGCAAGCTGGCCCGAGGTTAGCGAGACCAGTCACGCTTGGGGAAGAGAACGGGTAATGGGGGATTGATTGGCAAAGAGGCAGGGGAAGCTGCAGATTAGTATAGGGCTAAGGGAAATTTAGGCTTGCAGGAGAGAGTCAGAGATGGTGGAGGAAAGACCCGGCTAGGGTGTGGGTATTGAACGGCGCCAGAGTGGAAGAGCAGTTTATGATAACGTTAGAAGCGGTAAGAAACAGCATCTACCTAGAAAAGATAGTGACCATAGATACGGACTACAATAGTGAAATAGCTATGAGAATAAGAATGGGGCGGGGTACCTTTAAAAATGCTCTCAGATTAGGTATGGCAGCTTAAATGTACCCCTGAAGAGAAACGAATGCAACATTTTTATCCTGCCGGGACTAGCCTATGCGGTATTAGCGTTGAGACTGACGAAAAGGGTTCAGCATAAAGTGAGGCCAGCGCAGCGTGCTATAGGGAAACGAAGATGGTAGTTGTAACGTTAAGAAGAACAAAGAGAGTAGAATTGATCAAGGAACAAACACAACTTAAACACATCTGAGTCAAAATTTAGAAGAAATAAGCATGGGAAAGGTATACAATAATAAGGAAGATAACCGATGTTCGCTGAGAATGACGAACTATATCCCAAGAGAAGGCAAGCGTTGCTGGGGCAACAAAAAGGCAGTTGCGCTGATGAGACCAAGACATTTGCGGGCAAAAGATGGCCCGAGCTGGCATGGGAGAGGGTGAATTGGAGAGGGATAAGATAGGTCTTTGTGCTGCAGTGGGCGCCATTTGGCTGATGATGATCAAACCCGCAGAGAAGCAGATTTGAGATGCAGGGCACGCAAAACACGTGAAATCACTTTTTCTGCCTAAACTGGGAGGCGCTTCAAAACAAAGCGACGAAATGAAACGACTGATCGCCTCTTTGCTCTTCGGGCGTGTGGATGATTTAGTTTAATTTCTTTCCCGCTAGTCTGGCCCGAAATACGCAGGTTCGGTACCGGCCTTGGTGGTCGAATTTCGATGGAGACGTAATTCTAGAGGCTCACGTACTGTGCGATGTCAGTGCACGTTAAAGAGCTCCAAGTGGTTCAAATTTGCGGAGCCCTTCACAACAGCGTCCGTTTTAGCCCGAGTCGCTTTAGGACGTTGAACACCCATAAACCTTCTTTTCGGCTAGTTTGTGGGTCCAAGCCCTGAGTTTCGCAAATCCAACTGTGGTTGTAGACATCGAGAACAACTAAAAAACAGAATACATATATGTATATTTTCAGCATTTCATGTACAAGTTACATGCACGCTCAAGTGACGCAAGCTATCCTTGGGTGAACAAATGAGGACGTGCACAGCTGTGCCGAATTGCAGCGTCATCTATAGGTAAGCTCCCTGCCTCTTATGCAATTGAAACGGTGTAATGTGGATTTGGCTGCGCTCTGAGGTGAAAGAGCATGTATCCTTTAAGAGTTGAGTGCCCCATCACATAAGGGCCGTTTTTCCTACTAACCGCTAACTCCTTCGAAGGCCTAAAAATGAGGCTAGCGCTCTTCGCACTTTCACCATGGTAACAAAGGCTATTTTAGGTTTCAAATACATATGAGGAAAATTTAAACATGTTTCGAGGCACTTTAGGTTTTTCCACTGTTTTTTTTTCTACCGCTCGGAGCAACCATTGTTCGTTTAACTACAAACTATATATATTTTTCTGAAGATCCTAGCCAGCACACAAAGGCTTATTCCATAAATCTTCCCGATGCCCACGTAACGATAGGCCTCGTTATGTGGCTGCAAGCCGCGAACGTCGTTATCGCCGTCTCTTTCCTACCTCTGGTTTTATTTTAAATCACCGACGCGTGCTTTCTTAAGCTCCGCCTTTACTCATCATTACTTGCCCATCTGAGACAATGCTTCTTTGCCACGCGTAAAAACAACAGATTAGCATCGACAAAAAGTAGGTATATATATTTGGCTTTTTCGTGCAGCAGTATTTTTTTTTTTGCGAAACGATGTCATACGCTTAAAAAATGAAAGACAATACTGCTACCCGCAACGGTAATGACGGCATCATTTCTATTGTTGTGGGCATTTCTTTTATGCTATCTATCCGGCTTCAATAATAATCTTGTTTGGTTCCTGTTATCCAGAGCTCTACTCTCGTGACAAAATGCTCTTTGCCTTTTGGTTCCATTATTAACCTGCACTACCAAACTTTTTTTCGCTCCAAGAAAATGATTGCTCTTTCAAGAAAGAAGTACTTCCACGAGTTCTGCCAGCAGCTTCTTTCTAACCTTGAGGGGCGCTATACTTGTTCAGATTTTCAAATATCAAAGTGCACACTGGTTGGAGTTCACTGCTCTCCAGTTTTTGCACCATTGTGGACTGCGAAAACATTATGCATTACTGAGCTTCTGTTACCATTTGTGTCAGTCTGAAACTATGCGGTAGGAAAAACTCAAAAGGGCAACAGCTAAAAAAATTGAAATATAACGGCCTACTTGAACACTCAGCCAAAACAACGCACTAAGCTCGAATTTATTTCGTTTTTTCTAGCCATCTCATACCTCGGCTCCTGCTATCATGTTTGGAATTCGTCGAAAAGGAAGGAGCATCTGAAGGGCATGCAGTTTCCTTCCGACAACGTGGTCACCCGTGCAAAACGCCCTTGATATCGACAGCTGTGCTGTTACTTCTAGACGGCACGCAGGAGGACAGATGAGCATTGTTGTGAGACGCGTCAGTGTACAGGAGATGAGTGTGGAAGTCATACCGATACTTCTTTAATTATTCAATACACCTAAAGGCCCCCAGCCAGGGTATTACAGGGCGCGTGCTCGTGGAGATGCTTGAGTGAACTGTTTGGAAAAGTTGTTCGCTCGAAGGAAACATGGTATTCTGAAATTTACTTTGATTCCGCCGAGTTTTATTTTCTTGAAATACCGCAGAAGAGACAAAATGTACTGAAAAGAAGTGGCGGATTTAGGAACACCCTGAGGGTTCTCGGGGTATGCCCCTATCGACGACTAAGGAGCTGCTGAAGAAGAAGCCGTGATAATATGTCGAGAGTTTTCTAACCTAAGATTGTGAGTGCCGTCTGAAAGCTGTAGTCAAGAATACTCATCCAGACATCGCTAATGGCGGCAGTAGAAATCAAGACATAAACAATCAAAGTAATTCATGAGGCAGAGTATGCGTTAGCGCTAGTATTCCCCGATGACGGTAGCGGTTGGCGTCATCCAGACCATCTGTCAGACAATAGGAAAGCGGTGCCCGGAGAACTTTGATTTGCTAGTAATCCTGGCAATAAAATACCAGCAGCGGTGTTCTGATTCTCGAAGAAATTTTGTTGTGAATATGTCAGTGTATGGCACATCCGGAGCAAACTAGGAGGCGACAGACATGAATAAAATGAAAACACTAAACCGTGATGATGTCTTGAAACTTGCGGATTGAGAATGCGTCATGAACTTGTCACAGTGTTTTGTCATCGGAGTGCAGAGCCTTGCTCTTAATCCTAGCGCCACATCTCTTTCTCTGCGATGTCACCGAAGAAAGAAGAAAGGGAATTTTAATGAAAGAAAGGCGGAGAGGTCGGCCGGTGGTAACAGGGCCCTGGCCTGCTACTCCACACAGGGGAAAGGGAAGAGGAGGAAAAGGAAAGTGTGAATGAAGGCTGATGATGGCATAATACAATGAGTTGCACGCATAGTCATACATCAAGCTATGAGGATTGCCAACGGTTCGGTCTTACAGTATAGCAAACGTCTATGACATGCTCCAATTCTGGCTATTTTGACTACTAGAGGGGCTGCCGTGCCTGCAAGCCTTTTAAAAGCGCGGCGCGATGTGGGCAAACTCAGTTGGGCCACAGCACTACGAGTAACTGTCTTTTCGAAATCATAAACACCGACAGATATTAATTACGTGGGCTACATGCCTCTAATTTTGTAAGGAGGTAAGAGTATAGTCAAAAAGTCAGCTATTCAATATTAGTGAACCTGCCTACCAGTTAGCACATCTTAGCTGTATCATGATACGCAACACCACTGATAATTCTTTGCCAAAAAAGGCGCTCTTCTCGCTCTAAAAGCCTATT
The DNA here is from genome assembly GCA_030143305.2 of Amblyomma americanum. Classification (NCBI taxonomy): domain Eukaryota; kingdom Metazoa; phylum Arthropoda; class Arachnida; order Ixodida; family Ixodidae; genus Amblyomma; species Amblyomma americanum. The sequence continues at coordinate 106,408 of JARKHS020031495.1, read as the reverse complement.
GAAAAAAAAAAAACTGGAGGGGACACTTAAGCTCCGTCCTAAGGGTATGACGCGATAGCGTAATAGGTAAACTCCCTCATATGCAGAAGGTCCTTCTCTACTTCCTTCTCTAGGTGCAGTGGTGCCGAGGTTAAGCGACGCGCCATTGCCTTGCGTTGGGAAGTGCTCCCAGCAGTGGGCCTTGCGCGGCCCAGGTTGCTCTACCCGAGCGAGCAATCATTATTTCAAATGTCACCTGCCACGGCGGACAGTTGGCTCACGATCCTGTGGGTAGGTTATGAAGCCGCGAGGTCACATGACCTAGGTGGTTCACCTGGCTCCTAGGTTGCTCTCTGGGCACAACCTGCCATAGCCAGACTTGTGATCTTTCGCTGACAGCGCCGACAACGTCGATGCCGGAATTTCTGGACGACGGGGCCTTTGACGCTATCGCATTAAGAATGTAGGACACCTTGGGGGAAACAGCCAGTGTTATGGATGGTTCTGAGGTGATAGACGCGACTGCCGCTATTCCAGCTGTCGGTGCGACTGAGTGCGACTCTGCCGGCTCGTTGTCTGTCAGTGTGTCGTAGCTTGTCACCGCGGATGAGAGCAAGGACACGGGGAAGAAAGACAATGCGGCGCAGCCTCTGTCGAAGGCGAAGGTGCCAGCTGCAACTGACCAGTCTGCAGCCGTCACAGAGCTATTCAGCAGTAATGCACACAAAAACTTTCCCACAAAAGGCCATATGATAGCACTCTTTCTCGCACAAGTGAGTATCATTGCGGCGACGCTCACGCTGTGAACGAGTCATCCCTTCATAAACGCCGCACGCCAAGCGTTTCCGAGGAAAGTGAGGGTAATGACTCCACAAAAATCGAGAAGCAACGGTGTTGCCTCTGAGCATCGAAACAGAAGGAGGTGTACCGACGTTCGCTGTTCAAGGGGCCTGATGGGGTTTCAGGAGTGGTTCTACACCTGATATCTAGTACAGAAAGGTGTGAAGTCATCATTTCGCCCTCTTACCATCTAGTAGTAGTGAGAGTAATTGTAAGTGGCGTTAGATCTTGGCAAAAGCCGGTGTAGCTCTAGCGGCTCATTTTCAGCAGGCGCCTTCCTTTTATGGCGTTCGAAGATAAAACGGCCGAAATCAGAGATGGAGGCGACAGAGAGGGTGATGCGATCCTTTGCTTCTCCAATATTTATTTATTTATTTTATTTTCAATACTGCAGGCCCCTTTACGGGGCCCTAGCAGGTGGGCATACACAACAGTTACAATGAGGCAAGAACTACATCACACAACACAAGGAAATTTCAAAATGCGGCAAGAACACATGCAAAGATAAATCTGGTAGAACAGTGGTTCATTTGCCTACCTGAGGACAAACTATGTACAATCGGCTCCAGACAAGGTTACCATATGAAGTGATCAAACACGGCTAACAGTGAACAACATGCACGTAGAAGCGAAAAAAAAAAAAAACCTTGGCGCTCAAGACAAGATACGTATATGTTGGAAACAATAATAATACTGAAGGATAGCGGACAATTGAACCCAGGAAAACAAACTATGACTACGCAAGGGGTGATGCACTGATTAAGACGACAAGAAAGAACGGATGTGAAACGGATTATCAATACCCAGAGGCCCATGTGCATCACTGAGAGCGTTACTCTGCGGCAATACCGGCCTCGAGCCTTGTAGCGAACGTTGTTAAGGTCGGCGCATGAGTAATCGAGGCATCCAGTTTGTTCCATTCTCGGATGGCTACAGGAAAAAATGAATGTTTAAGTGCATCTGTGCGATAGGAATAATCAGTTAGAGTGAGCGCATGTTTGTGTCGTGTCGGTCGAGTCTGGGACGGGCAAATATATTTTGACACATTGATGTTATAATCGTTATGCAACAGTTGGTACAAAAATTTTAAACGCGCGTGCTTTGCTCTCATTGATAGCGTCGGGAGTCCTGAAATAGCTGCAAGGTTCGATGGGGAGTCAGTACGCTTATATTTGTTATGGATGAACCGTAGTGCCTTTCTTTGTATTTTTTCTAGTTTTGCTATGTTAGTGGTTGTTTGGGGAAACCAAACAGTGTGAGCGTACTCTAAAATAGGTCTTATGAAAGTTTTGTATGCTAGGAGTTTAGTAGATGCTGGTGCGAGTCGGATGCATCTTCTCAAAAAAAACAGTTTTCGTAAGGCTGCCGATGTTACATTAGCGATGTGTACGTCCCATCTAAAGTCAGCGGTTAGTGTAACACCAAGATACTTATGCTGGGAGACTTTCATGAGTGGCGTACCGTGAATGCTGTAAGGGAAAGATGAGGATACTTTTTTCCTGGTTACTGTCATGCACACTGATTTTTTAGAATTGACGGTCATCTGCCATCTATCACACCAATCCACCACAGCGTCAAGTGACTGGGAAAGCGCAATGTGGTCTTCCGGACTTTCTATTTTCCTGTAGATGATGCAGTCGTCTGCAAATAGCTTAATGTTACATTTAATCTGAGTGGTTATATCGTTAATATAGATAAGGAAGAGAAGTGGGCCAAGAACGGAGCCTTGCGGAACTCCCGAAGTGACCGCGGTTATTTTAGAAGGCATATTTTGAAAGATTACAAATTGAGAACGGTTAGATAGAAACTCTTTGATCCAACCAAGAACTTCCCCCCGCCCGATCATGCACTGCAGCTTTGCGATTAGTTTGTTATGGCACACGCAATCAAACGCTTTGGAAAAATCTAGTAGTAATATATCAGTTTGACTGCAGGTATCGATGCTGAGGGCCAAGTCATGAACGACTTCGATTAACTGAGTGATAGTCGACAGCCCTCGGCGGAAACCATGCTGGTCAGGTGATATCAACTTATTATGCTCTAGAAAATCTGTTAGATGTTTTGAGATTATGTGTTCGAAAACTTTACATGCTGTGCTAGTCAGTGAAATGGGCCTGAAGTTTGATGCACTACTGATATCTCCTCCTTTATGGATCGGAATGATTTTCGCCAGCTTCCAGTCATCCGGTAGTTTTGACACAGCAAGTGATTTGCGGAATATTATGCCGAGATATTTGCTGCACCATTCGGCGTATCTTTTCAAAAATGCATTGGGTATGTTATCAGGCCCGCTGGCTTTCTTCGTATCGATGTTCAAGAGAAGATTGAAAATTCCGTCATCAGTTATGTTTATTTCTCTAATATCTGAAGTTCGGGTGGTTGCCATCTGGGGAATAACGCCATTATCGGTGGTAAATACGGACTGAAAAAAGTCATTAAAGTAATTAGCCTTCGCACTGTTTTCCTCTGGTGTCTGTTCGTGTCCTGCTGTGTTTCTATTGCGGAAGTGGTTCCAGAACCTGTGTGGGCTATAAGTAAGGAAGTCAGGCAGCGTAACACTAAGGTAGTATTCCTTTGATTTCATCATTTTATCCTTGAAGATTTCAACTGCACTGGCTAATTTTTGTGTTCTGTCGGGGTTAGTACCTTTGGACTTAATAGAGCGACGCAGCCTTTTCACTTTGCGTTTTGCATGAATGACCTCTCGCGTGATCCACGGGTTCTTTGTTTTAACGCTCTTGTTTTTTGAGGGGACATATCTGCATATACAGAAAAAAATGATTTCCTTGAACTGGAGCCAGAGGGAGTTTACATCTGAGCTTGCTTCAGATGCTGCTTCGGCAAACATCTGAAACTCGTGTGCAAGATGTGTTGTTATACTAGCGTCGTCGGCTCTATTAAAATTACTTACTGTCGATTGGGAGGAGCGGGTTGTTATTAGAATATTGAGTGGTAACTCGCAGACTGGTATACTGTGATCAGAAATTCCGTCGATTATGTCAAGCTTAGTCTGGTGTGTTGGGAAGTTCTCGCTTACTAGTATTAGATCGAGAATGCTTTTTGCTGTGCCTAGTATGCGAGTTGGACGGGAGACTGTTTGATATAGATTAAAATTCAGCATTAAATCAATGAGTGCATCTGAGGCCGGATCAGTATGGTGCAAGGTACCCCAGTCAATATCCGGAAGGTTAAAATCGCCCATGATGATTAGTCTAGAGTTCCGTACGTGCACTTGCATATAATCGTGTACAGCACTCAAGCAATCATGTCCGGAAGAGGGGCTCCTATAAACACATCCCACGACAATGCTGACGCCATCACATAGAATCTTGCAAAACACTGCCTCTGCTCCCGGGATGTCCGGCAGAGGGATAAAGGAAAAGTGGTTCTTTATCAATAACGCAACGCCACCACCCCGGGAAAGCCTATCTTTACGCATCACTGAGTAGTTCGGAGGGAAGATTTCTTGACTACCAATATCACTCGAGAGCCACGTTTCTGTGACAGCCACAATATCTGGATCTTGGTCAATGAGGACAATTTCGAGTTGCTCTACTTTATTCACTACACTTCTGGCATTTATGTTCAATAATTTTATTTTTTTGAATGTGCTCTTCGACGCGTCATTGGGGGGCTGGAGACGTTGTCGTTTTGGCTTTCTGGGGTAGTTGCTTTGTCGTTTTTTTTCCCAAACGGCACTTTCACTGCGTTTTCACTGTCCCAGACAAATGCTTGACCATTAATGTACAATTTATTAAAGGAAAGGGACACTTTGTCGCCATTGTCCCGGTTAGGCTTCGCGCTGTCCCACAACTTTTTCCGAATATCTCTAATTTTCCGCGAGAAATCTTCGCCAATGGACAGATCGGAATTTTTAAGCTTGAAGCCTCGTTTCAGTATTGATTCTTTCTCTCTGTAGTCTAAAAGCTTCATAATAACAGGTCTAATTTTGTTTCCAGCAGGCTGCCCCAAACGGTGGATACGCTCGATGGCCACTGCGTCGAGATCTAGTTTATCCTGGACAATATCTTTATTTACCCTTTCTCTGAGTGTTTCTTTGGTCTCTTCCTCACTCTCCGATAGGCCATAGACAATTAAATTACATCTTCTGCTTCGGTTGTCCAAGTCGTCTATTCTTTCCTCTAACCTTTCTATGACTTCGCTCATCTGAGCGACCTGCTCCTGGCAGGAAGTGACCTGTTTCTCTAGTCTAGCAAGAGCATCGAGTTTATTGTCTATGTCCGCCAGCCGCTTCTCCTTTATTTCTTTTATGTCAGAGGCAATTTCTTGAAGCTGCGTAAGTATCTGAGCTGTGTCCGGTCCAGGATTGGCTTCGATATCACCCCCCAACAATAGCAGTTTGCGCAAGCTTACAGTAACATCAAACAACAGCCGCGGGCACGGCAGCACCAACAAGAATGGGTTGTTAGAGCGAATACAAACGCCGTAGCGTTTTCTCACCTGCACAAGAAGCAAGAAAGGATTGTCGGTGAACCGCATCCTGGTAGCGCTGCCGTGCCCAGTGGCCGCCGCGCGCGTGGGGTGGCAATATATAGCCCAGTCTGGTGGTGTCGCCACTTGTCCCAGATGCATGTAGTGGTCTGCGCATGTGGTCGCTGATTGTAGAATCCATCGGTGATCCCATGTGGGCGCGTGTAGCTGGTCTGGTGGGCGTACGTCGGCAGTGTCTGATCCGTGAGTCATTCTTGAAGGCAGCTGCATGCTTCTGTCACCGGCACGATCTAGCAGGGCCAAGAAAAGCTGCACAAGAAGCAAGAAAGGATTGTCGGTGAACCGCATCCTGGTAGCGCTGCCGTGCCCAGTGGCCGCCGCGCGCGTGGGGTGGCAATATATAGCCCAGTCTGGTGGTGTCGCCACTTGTCCCAGATGCATGTAGTGGTCTGCGCATGTGGTCGCTGATTGTAGAATCCATCGGTGATCCCATGTGGGCGCGTGTAGCTGGTCTGGTGGGCGTACGTCGGCAGTGTCTGATCCGTGAGTCATTCTTGAAGGCAGCTGCATGCCTCTGTCACCGGCATGATCTAGCAGGGCCAAGAAAAGCTGCACAAGAAGCAAGAAAGGATTGTCGGTGAACCGCATCCTGGTAGCGCTGCCGTGCCCAGTGGCCGCCGCGCGCGTGGGGTGGCAATATATAGCCCAGTCTGGTGGTGTCGCCACTTGTCCCAGATGCATGTAGTGGTCTGCGCATGTGGTCGCTGATTGTAGAATCCATCGGTGATCCCATGTGGGCGCGTGTAGCTGGTCTGGTGGGCGTACGTCGGCAGTGTCTGATCCGTGAGTCATTCTTGAAGGCAGCTGCATGCTTCTGTCACCGGCATGATCTAGCAGGGCCAAGAAAAGCTGCACAAGAAGCAAGAAAGGATTGTCGGTGAACCGCATCCTGGTAGCGCTGCCGTGCCCATACATTTTATATAAGTACCTGGTCATATCAGTGTGAAAATAAATTCGGTTTCTGATAATTTGGCAAAGGCATCCCTCAGCGGCCCCGTTTTGGAAACCATTCAGGTACAGCGTATATCACAGCACCTAGGTTTAGGCGACCTACGTTATTAAGTGCTTAAAACGAGCCTCTTTTAACACTAACTCATTATGAACAAGTCACGTATTCCTGGAGCTGGAAATTTTATCGAACTCAATAGATTGAAGTGTTTCTGACGAGGCTGTGCTGTCTTATTCGAATCTCCACTAATTTTCCGTCTGCAGAGGTCTAGAATTGGCGATTTATCTCCTCTGCGCATTTCTCCGCGAACCCGAATCTGCAGATATTTTTTTTTGGCTCTTTGCCTCCGCTTCATCTCTCTGAGAAAGGGTTGTTAGAGGAGCCCTAGCAACACTTTGGCTCTTGTTGGAACAGTTCCCTCTTATTTTACTGGCGCCACCTCACTAGGGTTGGGCTGCAGGTCTGTTTGTTCCACCATTCAGAAGACAGAAAAGGTAATATTGTAAGATTTAGCAAGGCAGTCAGGAGATTCAGCCAAGCCATATTTCATTTATGGCTTGGCTGAATCTCCTGACTGCCTTGCTAAATCTTACAATATTACCTTTTCTGTCTTCATTTAATTGAATTTAAAATTTTTGATTGAAGCTGATCGCTTTCTCTTTATTATTTTCAGCGCACGCCCCAATTTAATCAGGGCCTACCGACTGCCACACCCGGTGCATTTCAGCTGGCTTTAATTATTTATTTTTTCCCACGTAAATGCACAGATGCCTAGCAATCAACGCCTTCACATTCTTGCCGACCACCTGGTGTTGGTATGTGTTATCTGTTAGGCCAAAAAATACAGAAGTCTCTGTAAAGCAAGCAATCAGCAGAAAAGCATTTATGCAGCAGTTGCACCCAATGTTTCTCGGGTACATAGGCATTTTTTTCCTTTCAAAATATCCTCCTCCTACTGTGAAATCATCATGTCCATTGCATTCATTATTTATTTTCAGATCTTATTATACTCAGAGCACAGAAGGAGTTACAAGCAACCCATTGTTTCTTTTAAAGCTCTACATGTCTCCCTACAAATGAATAATGAAATCCACTAGGTCCTGCTGGTTCCTCCAAATGCACAAGTGGTACCGTTATTCGCAACTGCACATGCCTGCCATCATTTCTATAACGCTACACGGTTAATTCATTGTAAAAAGCTGCGACCAATGCTCACTGCATCCTGTGGTTCTGTAGACCGCCGCCACGCGTGCGCCTTATTTGAGCTTTATTTAAGGCCTATCTGCGTGGGTTTCCGCTGAGATTGACGTTTAGAAGAGCTTACATGACGTCCTCACAAAAGGTTGCAAAAGCTTTCGCTAAGGGCCCTAACGGCACATTGTATATGGCAGCCGACCAGCCCACGCACTTTAGGAACAGTAGCTTAGGATTCAAGTGATTATACAACAGCCACAGAACGACACGAACTATTCTGTTCTCAAGCGCTAAAGCACTGCGCAGCATCGCTATACGCTGCTGTTAATCCCTAAAATTGCTGCAATCTGCGTCATTCAAATGGACTTCATCCCGTACCGACAGCCCAATTATGAGCGGGTAAAATCGCGTAAATCCCTAATTCACGTCAAAGTGGCCTATCTCGATTGGGCAAGCTAGCAAAGCTCTTGTGTAGTGCATAATTTTCATATCAGCGCTTTAAGTGGCTCCCTCAAGGTGAAAATTAATCTTCTCCCAAGAATGGCACCTACCTTTTACGGGCTGGTAGCAAAAGTACTGCGCAAGAAGCCATTTATTATTGAAAATGGGAGAAAACGACACTATATGGCGGCTTAGGAGAGAAAAAAAGGAAATGAAAGTGATTTCTTATTAAGCGCTAATTTTTGGGCACTACATAGGCAAGGCTAGCAATCTGCGAATCTGCCTTAAATTTCAGTTGGGCGGTCAAGAAATTAATATTTTTTCTATTCAAGTAATATGTTCGCACTATTTGCATATAAATTTCCTTAGAGTCCACAGTAATCATTTACTTACTGATCGATAAATTTTCTACGAAGAATTCTGTAGCCTTAAATACTCCGTTCTTATATATTAACCGAAGAAAAGTATATAAGATCTTTTTATACTCCTATTTTCTGACTCCATGTATTGAACAGTTTTGTGAATTTTTCAGTAAATCTCAAATGTCATCCTTCAAATATTTTGTTCCTTTGAAAATGGTAGATATCCTTTGCATTTACGTCATTAAAAAGTGTTGTTTTAGGTGCACTGCGATGTGCTGCAATCATGTAAAGCTTTTTAATATATGTTTGAATTTTTTTACAAACAGCACACTGATGTTATGTTTCCTCCCAGGTGAGGAAACATTAAAACAGTGAAATAAATACGTGATGCGCCGGAAAACTTGTCACTACAAAGGAAACAGTTTTTTTTTTGTTGAAACGGCAGACCTGATGTGTAGCAGCAGTATACAGTTAGCGCCAACAGCAATTCTTGTCCCTAGTGATGTTGAAAGAATCGCTTGGGAGATCGGACATTGTCCCGACTATGGGCCAATACTTGTTGCCTTTATAATGAAAACCAGCAAGTAAATTCAAGAACTCTCGAGATATTTGGGACGGCACGAAAGGAATACCTTTTTTTTTACCTCAGTTGACCCATCACTCGAAGGCACCAGTAGTTGTAGAATAAACGTAGTGCTTCCTTGAATAAGTTGGCTGAAGTGAGTCGAATATATGCAAAGAAAACTTGAAAAATTCTACGTTTTTTACCTTCAGAGCAAACAAATGACCTCAGAAGCTCTTTTATATGGACGCAGAACAATCGAACTGCCGTAGCAAGCCTTCTACTTCGCATTCAAGCGCCTTCAGAATCATTTCGAGTTGTGGTTATACTGCTTCTCGTCGCAGTTCGGACCAAAGTTTTTTTCTGATTTAGGCTCGTCTATCGGTCTAAGGGCGAAGGAGGGCGATGACACACGGGAGTGCTTTCAAAACCAAGTACACGCAATTTCTTGGCGAATGCTAACGCCTCTACGTGTGCCCATTGATCGACCATATATACAGAAAGCATGAGTATAAAATTCTCAAAGCCAAATAAAAGAAGTAGTCAGGCATGACATATTGATATTCCGAGAGGCGACAGGTTGAGGCCAAGGAACGGTGAGCCTAGTTGAAAGTGCGTTTGCTTTTCTGTGGGCAATTCGATCGCGGACAACAGCACTTAGCTATTTTTCAGCAGCACCTCAGCACCGCTACAAGGGCGACTCTGACGACACTGCTTACCTTCGGTGTTACTGCCTTAGAAAGGAGAGAAAAAATGACTGGGATTCAACGTGGTTTGAACCTAGTTATACGAGCGAAAACTGTCTTAAGCATGGTCTACACTGTCTCAAATGAAATGTCAAGGGTCAAGGACAAAGGTCGAGGTCAGGTAACCAATGTTCGCACTCATATGATCGCGTGGTCATACTACCATAGCTTGGGCCATACAGCCACGCAGTACAGTTCGGTTTTACCTTGCTAGGAATTCAAGGTCATTTTCTTATGCGCATCGAAATCGGAAGTGAACCCCGACGAGCAGAGCTCTCGCTCTAAAAGTGCTGGCACTGTTGATACCCTATACGCGAAAGGAAAAATATTGTAGACGAGTTGAGATGATTGCTAATTAACTACTTGGAGTTATTGAATTCAGGAATGTTGTTGAAATTTAAGGTAAGTAGTGGATTGGGCATATCGTGCCTGACATTGTAGGCTACGCGACTCTTGCTCGTGGGTCCTTTTATCCAATCGCTTGTATTTTTATTGTACGGCGTTACGAGTCTTTTCTCTGAAGTCCTTTCCTGTGTGCTGCCTTTGTTCAGAAGAATCTGAACATATGATCTATTTGCTATAAAATAACAATGACCCAATGTCACTATACTGAACGGTGAAGCCAAAATAACTTTTGCGAAAACTTCAGCTGAATCGCTAACGTATCTACATATGAACTTTAGTTGTACCAATTTCAGCACACTCGAAATTTCAGTTCAGCGAAGGTTTCGAACAACTCTAAAGTACTGTTTCCCGATCACCACGCTGCCTCTCAACAATTTTCGTCCATGAGTGAGTGGAAACTGTCATTTCGAAGCTACGAAGCATGAGAAACTTCCAGTTTCTCATTATCTCTTGGGAACTTTCAGGATACCCTGTCTATTACACAGGTGAGTTTTATACTGGCCAGTAGCTGTGCTTGTTGGCACTTCGCTTAGTGACAGTCGTAGGTTAAAGAGAATTCCAGCATGACGGGGGGGGGGGGGTTAATTTATATGTATAGAGAAGGTAAAAGTCTTTCCCATTCTCAGGGAATTTAGAGCAGGAAATGAGCGAAAAGTACTAAGCTTGAAGACTGAATTTCCGACTGTGACATTATGGCATGCGATAGATCACCAGGAAGATTCTAAATGCTATCAAGTGTGCTCGCTCAAAAGCAACTGCTAAGAGTTTAAATTGCTGAGTAAGTTATTTAATTTTTATTTTACACAATTAACTAACTAATTAATTAAATGTATATGTTAAAGACGAAACGAGACAACAAATTACTGCTCGTATGACGTTGTGTAATACACGCACACTAGAGGGTAAAAAAAAACTGAGTCTCGATTTCTTTGTTTTGGAATATAAATACATGTGTTCGTGCATTTTTCACATCCTTTCTGTTTCGTGCCATATCACCTTCGTCAGGACAATTGAGAAATTGATGACTCGGCTGCCTCGCATTGTTGAACGATACGAGCAAGTACGTAAAAGGCGCTGGTGAAAGAAATGATGCACAATTGCTGGTTTACCACGCTCACACAGATGAATAAATTATCCTCGCAGTTACTGGTGCACACACACTCACATAAACGCACTTATAATAGTAGCCTTGAAGTCCGTGAACTGGTCAAGAATGCGAAGCAGCACGGGAGGCGCAGACAGCATCGAGAAATATCATCTGAAAAAAAAAAAGAGTTCATAACGTGGTGTGAAAGCATGCAGCCGAAATCCTCTATAACGTCCTCAGGTTCTGAACATAGCTTCTCTCCAGTAAGAACGCAGAGGTGTAAAAAACAGCACTGCGCTCTCAACTGCCGCTTCCTCTCTATTCACGGTGGTCATCTCTGGCGACAAAACTGTTCAAGGACTGAGAATCCCTGCAGGCGTTCGCACGCCAAGAGGCCATTGAACGAGCAAGAACGGCAGAAGTGGCCTCCTGGTTAAGCAAAACGTTATCTGCTCGCTGATGTCCGCAGACTCAAAAGCGAGCATCATACCACATACACCTTTCTTGACTTTCAGTCAGTCGCATTTTTCTTCACTACGTACAGCACTGTCTGAAATAGCGTCACTTATTCAAAAGCTGCAAAAAAATTCTTTCTTTGATAAGGAGTTTTTATCGTCTTTTTAGCAGCTAAAATAACCTTCGAAGCATTTTAGCTTAGACATAATGAGCCCTTTCCCGCCTAAAGCGATTTCAGACAGCCCCAGGCCGGCACATAATGATACTTCAATACGACACTCCAGCATCCTGCGAAGAATGATTGCCCTGTTGGTCTACGGACTTAACCTCCGACTGGGTTGATTGTCACCCTCAGTGGGCGATCGGGGAAAGCAATAAAACTCAGGGAGGATTAGTGGCGTACCCTGACTTCTAGAGGGTTATTGCCGAAAGTACAAACTCATTACAATGCAATATATAATCTTTCTTCTATGCTTTCACTCCCCGACGCATTTGCAAGGATCCAAGAGCACGTGGATTGAGCTTTCTAATAGAGAAATTATAACCCATTGCATAACAGCGAGTGGATGTTTGATTATATCTGTATCATTACTGTTGGGTTAGGTAAGTGTTGTGGCCACCACCATGGGATGCTGGTTGCATCAGAGACCTGGCCGACCGCTTGCGAAACGTTCGCCAGAAGGGTTCGTTAATTATTTTTTATTACTGACGAGTCTACTTTCGCACAAATTGCTTTCTGTACATGACTTCTGTATCGAGCACTAACTCTGGCTGTCACAGTAACTCTGGCTGTCACACTTCTTCGAGCACATTCTCATCTGCTGAACTCCCTAGAGCGAGCTCATTTAAACTCAATCGAACGCCAAATCAACTCACTGTCTCATCTGAATCATGAACCACCTTAGCGGGCTGAGTGTTCGAAACTGGTTTTGCCCCCCGTGGGTGCAGCGGGGTTTACGGAGCCTCTTCCAAGCACACACCCCTGAGGAAGCCGGGCACCGAGCCGAGGGACTCTTGTGCCCATTTTTGCCGGTGGATGGCCGGCGGTGGGTTTCGAACCAACCACCTTCCGCAGCCGAGGCGAACGCCCAAGACCCTAGACCACAGTAACTCTGGCTGTCACAGTACCTTTGCCGCTTAGGGTTCACCGCTGAGATCTAAAGGGCATCATTTGACGCTGACGTTGAGTATGGCAGTGAAAATTTAAATAGCACTGCACGGGCCTGCGTATGCCTACTGAGGGTCCATGATAAACACCATTCATATAGAAATGACTTAAAAATATGAAACTATAGTAGCCAACAAGCACCATCAAGAGGTTGATGGGCTCGAAGTTATGCATCTTCTCACTCAGATCAAGGTTGTAAGCTGAAAACAAGGCTCATCATCAACGGATGTTACAGGAGCGTCCTTCAGCTTCGAAACATTCGATGGCTTTACTCTCTGGCATCCTAGAATGTTCGCCGGCAAGTACCTTGAAGTTTCGTTGAGTACTAAAAAACCCTTCGTTTTTTTTTTTAGATGGACTGCAACTTCGCATGGATCTTACAAAAAAACCCGGGAGGAAGAGCAGTGATTCCTTGCAGTACATTCTAGATTTGTTCGATGTTGGTAGCGAGTGTTTTAGCGCACATTTCAAAATTTTTTTATGGAGCTCACGAGAAAAGTGATGTTGGCGCAAAGTACGCGAGGTCTTTTTTTGTGGTTCTCCTGAAAGAGGGTAGCTTGAGGCCAGCTGACTGAAGCGCTCTCGCTACTTAAGAAACTGTTTATGACGGTCCTAGGTCAGAAAAATGGCTGTTGTAGTATTCAACGGCTTCCAGGCACGTTCCCAAAATCAAATGATCGGCTCCGGCTGGAGAGACACTTTCGGCAACTGCTCAATAAACAAGACCATGCAATAAAGCGCTTTTAGAAACCACATCTGACTGCATGCAGCAATGAGTTTTTTAACTTCCTTAAAACTATCTCAGCAAGCAACCTTCATTGAAATAATTTCTGAGTTCACAAATGCGGTGAATCTCATGCGCCAGGCAGGTGACATGGACCACCTGCGGACAGAACACCTTCAGCAGAAATGCGCCTTTGGGCATGTAGTTTGCTGCATCTATGTAAAGAAAAAAAACCTTGCTTTCTTTAACGCCATTTAGGAATAGGATTTTCATGAATTGGCTCACAAGCTGGGCTATCGTTTCCCCATTGGTCTTCTCCAGAGTTTTTAAAGGCATTATTCATTCAACGGATTCAATATTTTTTGCTACGAAGTGACGAAGCCCCTCAACATCCATGGTTACATCTACAGAGGCCTAAAATGAAGGAGTCGCCTAGCTCATCTCGTATCTTCCCAAAGGTTTCTTCATACAGAAGCCAGATTCAGATGGCACATTCTTATTGGAATACTTCTGTAGAAGCTATTTCAAAATGAGATTTTCTAATTTTGCCCATAAAATGTACGCAGCCACTAAAGCCGCGCATAAATCAACGTAAAAAGCATTCTCCCTATTGTACTTAAAGGGTTTTGTCAAGAACGGTTGCAATGAGGTTGAGGGCTTCTTGCTTTGGACGTTTAAATTTCCTGATGACCTGCAGTTTATTCGTGCTGGTCCAGGTGATAGTTGTTTGTTTTCGCAAGGAATGTGGAAAAAACACGCAAATCTGTTGCATAGCCCCATAAAAATTTAGCATAACTTAAAATAGTGTTGGGCATGAAAAACTCTGCATTTGCGTATAATAGAACGCAAGTGCCATGCGCACTTTTGAAAACACACTCGCAGGCTCATTGCATTAGTGGCACGCAGTAAAATAAACGTTGTTGCAGGGTCGCAGCAGAAAGGTTACAAGTTTTAAGGCAACTGCAATTATACAAATAAAACATCTCTCTTACGTGCTCATCTTCTTTCCGCGTGGTTGGCAGAAGACAGTTTCGCCATCTGCAGCGTAAGGTGGTGAATTAAATGAACTGCTGAATCAATGCGCCCTTGGAGGTTTTTCATTGCGGCATTGCTGCGAACACCAGTGATGATCAGGAATCAAGTGTTAAAATAACGAGCCATGATGCTGGAGCTTGTAGTCAACGTGGCTTCTGGTGTTTTTGTTAACTGTGTGATTACAGGCGCTTTAAGCGTTGTGGCAAAAAGCGAGGGAACCAGTCAGATAGAACGATGTACGTAATCCAACTTCATGTTAATTATGTTAACGCACGAATGTGTCATAGTAACCACGCGCGGATGGAAGCGTTCCAATGTGGAGTGCTCTTACTAGAGTGCCGCCAAAAGTCATGTGATGAGGATAATATGCGGCTGGGCTGAAGCGAAGGTGATAAGGCCGATTAGGGGCGCCTAAGAAGGTTTGCAGCAACGTAAAACTCATTTCGACTGTTTCCGGAAAGCGGCGCCGTTCAGTCGATTGCAACTTTACAAGAAAAATTTTACAAGGCTCCGCGATGGAATCACAGAAAACCGGGAAATGGCTTTTAGTATTTTCGACTGACGTAGTTTCAATACCTGGGTGCCGCCATGTTTGTTTTAGCCGAGCGCCGCCTACCGCCGACGCCATCTTGGGCTGATAATTTGCAGCCCGTGGGCTTCCCACGAAGCAGCGTGTGATCTCTGGAACTGTCATCCACCTGTTTTATTCCTGCCAAGCCTAGAAATCCTGCGTGGGGGTTCGCCTCGTGTTCATCCTTCTGTGTGCTAAGCCATTAGCGCCTGCAACAGCCCAACCAGGAGAAGGCGACCATGTTTCGACGAAGCGAACGATCAGCGTCGGTGAGTGCCATGCTCGTAGTTCACGCGTGTAGTTTTTGTCGCCGGTTGCCTGTACGGCGAACGCCCGCGGTATTAGTGGAGCGGGGAGTCTTCCCTTCTATCGGACTCACCTGCTTTCTCTAGGGCAAACGCTGCACAGTGTAGCATGTTGGAAAAACGAAAGCAAAATGTGTTGAGGCTCAAGATCGGGGAGAGCGATCGAATATATGGATTTTTCATGGAGAGCAGTTTCGCATGACCGTTTTCGCTGTCTGGTTGGACATGGAGATTGTGACATCTTAGATCCAGAGCTTACGGCAGAGTACCCCGTTCAGAAACTGAACATTTGGGAGATAACAGTGAGTTACGTGACTGAAACGAATCCACGTCTGATAATTGCAATGTTTGCTGCGATACTCGCGATGAAATGTTAATTTGGTCTCTTCTGCTGCTCGCATACTACGAGCGTTTCAAGCCGGCCCATGCTACGAGCGTTACAAGCCCATACTACGAGCGTTACAAGCCAGTTCATTGATATCAATACACATTTTCGCCTACTCCACTCCCGCCAGTACTAACTGGTTCACAAATACCAGAAAATATGTATTGTCACGTAGTGGTGACGGCAGTCGAAGCAGCGATGAAGACGGACAAAAGGTCTTCTAAAAGAAAACTGTTTATTGGGCTGACTTGCTCCCAGGATGGACTGAATCACTCGGCGACGACGAAGCGACAAGCGTGCTCGGCGGTCGTCGAACAGAATTCCCGCCGCTGTCGGCCGTGCTCAATTTAAAGCTGATAGCGAACTTTCGAGATAAAGCGTGCAAAGTTACTGGAACATTCCCGAACAACGTAGAATCAGCTCTGCCTGGCTGCGATCAATCGAGATAAATCTCGTCGCGTCTTGCGGCGCAAACAAAGCGATGAAGTGGTGTGGCGGCAGATTTGAAGAATGAACAAACACTGCAAAAGTTCGCGGCATTACTCCCCTCTCAAAGAAGCATCGACCCGATGCATTAAAACAAATAATGCGATAAGTAAGAGATAAAACGGATCTTGCGAAAATAGAGTATGGAAATTCAGCGTCCTTTAGCGCGCATAATACGGCTTCATACGGACTACATGGACAACTTCTGGTCGTACGCGGCGTCGCTGGGATGCAGTCATTGTGTAAGGAATGACTTCATAATCCAGTTCAGCTAGCCGACGAAGAACCTTGTACGGGCCGAAATAGCGGCGCAAAAGCTTTTCACTCAATCCACGGCGGCGAATGGGCATCCAAACCCAGACTTGGTCTATTGGCTTGTAGTCCGCGTTGCGTCTTCGTAAGTTGTAGCGTCTGGCGTCGGACCGCTGCTGATCTTTGATCCGTAATCGGGCAAGATTTCGAGCTTCTTCTGCGCGTTGAACAACGTTCTCTTCTTCTGTAATGTTGGGAAGCATGGCGTCTAGCTTCGTCGTCGCCTCCCTGCCATGGACGAGCCTAAAAGGCGTCATCTGGGTGGTCTCCTGCACTGCGATGTTGTAGGCGAAGACGACGTAACGCAGGATGACATCCCAGGTTTTGTGTTCGTCATCGACACACATGGTGGGCATATCGGCGATGGTTTTTTTCAGGGCGCTCGGTCAGTCCGTTGGTCTGCGAATGGTATGCAGTTGTCTTCCGGTGGCTGGTTTCGCTGTAACGTAGGATGGCTTGCGTTAGTTCCGCCGTGAATGCTGTTCCTCTGTCCGTGATGAGCACATCGGGGGCACCGTGTTGAAGAAGAATGCACTCCACGACAAATTTGGCGACTTCTGCTGCTGTTCCGTTCGGTAGGGCTCTCGCCTCGGCGTAGCGGGTCAGGTAGTCGGTCGATATGATGATCCACTTATTTCTAGACGTTGACGTTGGAAAAGGGCCAAGCAAGTCCATGTTTATCTGCTGAAAGGGCCTTGAGGGAGGTTCAGTGGGGATCAGAAGTCCTGCTGGTCGTGTGGGAGGGGTCTTTCGTCGCTGAAAATCTCGGCAGATTGCCACATAATGTGCGACGTCGGCAGACAGTCGGGGCCAGTAATACTTGTCTTGAATGCGTCGGAGTTTGCGAGTAAACTCGAGATGTCCAGCTGTAGCCTTCCATGTTCCGGACGCCCCCTTCAAGTCGTGAAGCCAGCGCTCAGCGCTTCGCACCCGAGGACGACCCAGTAGCTCAGCGAGCCAGCCGATGTCTCCAGGGGTAGGAGCCTGAGTTGGGGACTCTACCCTGCACCTCCACCAGATGTCACGTAGTGGTGACGGCAGATGAAGCAGCGATGAAGACGGACAAAAGGTCTTCTAAAAGAAAACTGTTTATTGGGCTGACTTGCACCCAAAATGGACTGAATCACTCGGCGGCGACGAAGCGACAAGCGTGCTCGGCGGTCGTCGAACAGAATGCCGGCCGCTGTGGGCCGTGCTGAATTTAAAGCTGATGGCGAACCTTCGAGATAAAGCGTGCAAAGTTACTAGCACATTCCGGAACAACGTAGAATCAGCGCTGCCAGGCTGCGATCAATCGAGATAAATCTAGTCGTGACTTGCGTCGCAAACAAAGCGATAAAGTTGTGTGGCGGCAGATTTGAAGAATGAACAAACACTGCAAATTTTTGTGGCAGTATTTACACAGTCTAATAGGTTGGTACGCTAATGGAACGCTATTACAGCTTAGTGACAGCCGGATCGCCGCACCTCTGTTCCACTCTAAGTCGTACCGTGTGTTGTATCTCAGGCACGGTTATGCATAGTGGGCTTTTTTGCAGTGCGTTCAATGTGATTTCAGTTTAATAATTTATTACAATGCATGGCAGAGTTTACCGTCCCGTGCATGCCGTGTGCTCGTTCTACTTCGTCAAGGCTGCATTTTTGCTCACGTCGTAGTTGGCTAAAAGTTCGTGTCGCCGCTTCCATTCATGCCGTGCGGTGCAAACCACATTAGTCTTTTTGTACCAACGGCGCGTTTTTTTTAGGTGGCGATGCTCACACACTCCTGATATTCTTGGCGAAACGAAGTTGTGGCAAAATTTGAGAAGTCCTTGCATTGTGTGCTGCTGAATTAGCACGCTTCGCCAAAATCATCTAAAATCTTAACCTGTTAAAATTACATACAGACTATACTTTCGTAAATCAAGTGCTTTGCTTCGTTCCGCGTCCGATATTAAGCACAGGCAGTAGGTTTGTTTCTGTAGGCATTTCATTCACAAAGTGCGCAGATGCGTAAGCTTGCACGCAGAGTTCAGCGTTCACGTTCAGAAAACGTTTTGTGTTACAATGACAATCATTAGAGCTAAGTGCACCTTTATAATTGCCCCGCCACATCTGGCAGTGCTTAGTGCATGCCATGCGAACGTCGTCCGAACAGCGTGGGGCACATCATCCGAAGTTCCATGCGGGGAGGGCGAATTTGTGGCACTCACAGGGACTAACGTGTACCATTTCTGCATTTCTGCCGTTGTATTCCGACCGATTCCCCTTATTTTTCGTTACTCCGAATGGCTACATCACCGGGTC
Source organism: Amblyomma americanum (assembly GCA_030143305.2). Lineage (NCBI taxonomy): Eukaryota > Metazoa > Arthropoda > Arachnida > Ixodida > Ixodidae > Amblyomma > Amblyomma americanum. The sequence continues at coordinate 87,603 of JARKHS020031495.1, read as the reverse complement.
TCTTCTAGTATCACGACGATCTACGGACTTCTCTCATACATGGGTCATTCATTCCACGCCAAACGTCCCCGCAGTTGCGCTGATCATCTCCAATTTATTCAGAAAAATTCATGCAAACATTTCATTTCATTTTAATACCTTAATGACCCACTGGGGGTATTACATAAGGGGTGGGTACATACAGTCAAATGAACAAGTGTTATGTTGAAAAATGGTTGGTAACAGCTTCGGCGAATGTGGATGGGCATGAGATGGTAGCGATGTCATTGGAGAGGTCGTTCCAGTCTACAGAAACACGGTGAAAAAAAGAAGCGGCACAGGTAACAGTACGGGCACGGGGGCGAAACACTTGGAAAGGATGACGAATGTGGTGGGATATGCCGGCTGGCGGGGCAATCATAATGTGCTTAATAAAAGCCTTAAATATTTTTACCGAAAAAAAAAAGTATTCGTGAGGTGAGGGCAGTTTGAATATTTAGAAAAGGCGAGAAACCAGGCACTGCAAAATAATATAAAATGAGATTTTTAGAAAACACTTCACTATTCAGAGCATACAGCTTTATTTGGCGCAAATTTTTAAAAAATCGAAGAAAAGTATGAAAATGTACCATTTTTGTCGTTTTCTGTTTTTGAGATTAACTTTCCCTCAGAAATTCGTAAATAGCCGTTTTGTCTCTCTCGATGTCTAATACCTTTTACAAATGTTACAGGTGATGAACCTGCGAACATCAAAGTAAAAAGAAATACTAAAGTTGTAAAAATTGCGTTTTGAGCCTAAAGCAGTCGTTAATTTCACCCTGAGGTGCTCCAAGTAAAAGTACAAACAATAGCGGGTAACCTGGAACCGTTTAGTACCTTTCATTCCTGAAATTTTTATTGAGGTAATCTTTGTTTAAACCGAGAAAAGAATTTTTTGAATTTGAGCTTTCGCGCTGCAAGTTGCGTTTTTTATCTCCTCTTCACCGCAGAACACTGCACCTAGCATGGCAAGAAACTTATGGCCAGATAACTTCGGTTTACTCGTCGTTCGCTGTCGTGCATTTTTAGGGCTGGAGATGAAGATATTGCGTGACATTCGCCGGATGGTATGTAATAAAGGACCTCGTTTTCGCTTTCGAATTTCGAACAGACCCGCTTTGGTGTGTGGCAGCCAAGAGCAGAAAAACGAGGGCATTCAGCGTGCTGTCTCGAGGAGGGATGACCAGCCGGCATGGTAGGCGTATCACAAGTGCTTTATTTATATCAGAATAAGATCGCGGAGAGCGTGCGCCTCGGAGCGCACGTGAAGGTGCGAAGTGCACATCGCCGCGGCGAGTAACGCGAGACGCGCTGGCGGTGAACGCGGCCCGCTCGCTCGTAGGTGCGTCGCTCGCATGAAGGTGCGTCGCCAGCATAGTGGCTCATCTACAGTTGTCTCTGGAGTATTAATGCAGAAACTGCCCTGATTAAATGGAATACGACCAAGACATCACATCGTAAACAACTGGGCATGAGCCTCTGATGGCCACCAGGGTGAGGTACCACGTGGTGCTGCTGCGTCGCGGATTGTTTCAACGCCAGATCATTCTGGTCATTTTCAGATCGGCGTCTCACAAGCTCTTATGCTGGTGCTTGCGTCTGTCATGGCGCTGACAAGAATGACTGACTGGGACAGAACCCCACTGAACAACTAGCTCAGTTGGCCTTGTGCTACCCCCGCTGAGTTAAGAAAATATTTTCCCATGAATTCCTGTTCGACTACTCAACGTTCCCATGCTTTCCTGCAGTGCCAAGCTCACTTATGAACAAGAACTCTAGATTTCGTCTGGCCACAGTGCCAGCAGTGTCGCGCTCTGCGGTGAAGAGGCGCAAAAAGACGCAACTTGCAGCGCGAGAGCTCAAATTCAAAAAATTTCTCTCGCTTTAAACAAAAATTACCTCAATAAAAATTTCAGAAATAAAAGACTCTAACCAGTTCTACGTAACCCGCTATTGTTTGTATTTTTACTTGGACCACCTGAGGGTGAAACCAACGACTGTTTTTGGCTCAAAACGCATTTTTTGCAACTTTTGTATTTTTTTACTTTGATGTACGCATTTTTATAACCTGTAAAATTTGTTATAGGTACTAGATATTTAGAGAAACAAGACGACTTTCTCTGAATTTTCGAGAGCAAGTTAATATTTAAAAAAAATGACAAAATGGTACATTTTTATGCTTATCTTAGATTTTTTTAAAATATTTATGCTGTTAAAGCTGCATGCTTCGCATTATATCGAAAGCCAGAATTTGCGTAAATGTCAATGAAAAAAATTGTGAAGTGCTTTCTAAAAATTGGAATTTTTTTATTAATTAATGAGCAGTGCCTGGTTTCTCGCCTTTTCTAAATGTTCAAACTGCCCTCACCTCACGAATAAATTTTTTCGGCAAAAATATTTCAGGATTTGATTACGCACATTAGGATGAGTTTCTATGAATTTTTTTCAACAAATATGCTGTGCTTGTGGTATCTTGATCATGTAGCGCATCCTTAGTGAAACCTGTCTTGCAATACCGAGAGTGCTCCCCATCATGGCACACGCCGGCAAACATTCGTGAAACCGTAAGATGAGATCTGTACAGCTGGTAATCCATAAACTTAGTCGCTTTGCAGATTAGTGATTTCAAAATCAACTTCAATCCTCAGGGATGAATAGACACACGTCTCCTCGAAAGCCGTGACGTTTCCACACGCTATAACTTCAGACAACCGGACAGAAACTGAATAACTCATCTACCTACCGACTGGCGGGCTCTATCAGGGCAATGTCGTTTCAGGCATGCATAGAAGCGTAATGTTTATTTGACTGCTCACCAAAGCTCATAGTCTTCTCGAAGAACGAGCGCTGGAAAAAAATCCTTGCGTAATTGATGTACTCAGCCGATTCTTCGCTCTTCAAACAAACAAAAAAAAGTATTGTCTCGCTCACTTTCACTTCGAAACATTTCTTGTGGCCGCTTCCTCGTTTATTATTTCAACTTGTTCTACTTATTGTTTTACTGCGCTTCGCAGTGCGTTATTGATTACTTAGAAATTAAGCCTACAGCGGCTTTTTTAATTACGCTCATTCAGCGAAATCTTGCTCCCTGCATACGCTGCAGCCTTCGATCGACCCAGTGCGAACGCAAGCTATCTGGTTTCGCTTACTCGGTGAAAACTTTGAATTAACTACGTTGCCTAAGAAGAGGTAACTTTCTCTTAGTTGTTATTAAATTTTATATCATGTACGAGCTAAACGTTTTTATTCCTTCGTCCACTGTCGCACTCATTGTTCCTTCACGTATCAATAAATCTTTTTTTTCCCCCTTAATACCTAACTCCTCGTACCCCAGCGTGGCGATATATATAAGGAGTAAAGCATGTAAAGGCAACAGAAATCCCAAGCAATAAATGTAACCGCCCCAATAATCGAAATGAATGGCAGCACTCTGGGTCTTTGTTGGTCCGGCCTTTGCCAATACATTTCCAATATTTGGCTAATTACCTGTGCTGCTTGGGATTTCCCATAAGTTATAAAAGTAATGACGATAATATAATTGCTCTTAATTAGCATAAAAATTATCAGTGGCGAAAGCGAAAGGTACATCATCCAGCGAAATTAAAAATAGAAGCTCCACTGTCAGTGTTTCCTCCATAGAAACTGGAAGGCGTTGCTGCTACTTTCTAATGCCGTCGGTTGTCTCCATACAGCAATCAGAAATATAATTATAAATAAATGTGAATATAGGTTCACACAGTCTTGTAATAACACCTCTTAAGATTGGCAGCATGTTGAAAATAAATGATTAAAATAATAAGGAACGCTAGGGCGTCATATCCTTCTTTTCCGAATAATATGCAGGCACAAATGCAAAACAAATCGGCAGTTGCTTAGCTAGGCTATGCCAGGATATACGTAGCGAGAGGTACGTTTCCCTGGCTGAGCTTGTTGGGGTCACTGTATGTTTAGTAATGTGAGACATGGCCTATGTTCTACTGCGACTGAATATGTGCATAGATGGTGACTTCTGGAGTGGCCTGTGATGTGGACTGTGTGGATTGATTGTGTGCATAGATGGTGACTACGGGAGAGAATGTGTGCTATTTTAAGAGACTGTGCGCATAGCGGTGTAGATGCGACAGGCTGTTGGACAAAGTTAATATAATAGGGACGCTACGGTGGAGCAATTGCCGGGAGATAAAGCAAGGCTAACCCCACCTGTAGCATTGAACACCTCAACTCAACTACTCCTTCTTCTTGTGAATGCATCATTTTGTGCTGGTTTTTTTCGTAAACATGCGCAAACTGGCCCAACAAGCTACGCTTCTTCAATCCAATAGGGACGAACGCTATTCGCTTTTTAACGCGTAGTCTTAATTGCCCGGACGAGTGATCGATCGAAGGTCGACGGTAGCAAAGACGTGAAGAACTGCTGCAGGCGCTCAGGAGGCAGATTCTATCGTGCGAAGCTCGCGAGTACAGAGGCTTTAGGGTTTAGAAAAGATAATGTGAATGATTCTGCGGACGACGTTAGCATAAGCGATTGGAAGATTGGTGGCCCAAAAGCTGGCCTCTGACATAAAAATAGAAGTTCAGGATTAATAATAGGTGAAGCATAAAATGATCAGAATTCATATATGAACAAAAATGGCGGATTTACGAGTAATATTTATAAATTTGACAGATTGGTAAAGAAATATGAGGAAAAGAAATACCTCCCTCCATCCACTTGACTGCTAGTAAAACTGACTGGTTTTTGCCGAGTTTAGTCATTTGAGAGGCATTTCGTAAACACCGTAAATTTTTTGCAAACGTGTCCAAAAAGCTTCGAAATGCACTAAGTTTCGCATCTTTGCGGGAGCTGTTTGAGAGGATATCTTTATTCGTTTTGCGCGCAGATCTACGTTCCCGTTTTCTTTCGTAGCTAGTATGGTTACGAAGGCCCTAAACACAAACAGCAGACAGTATGGCATTTGAAAGATTTTTATCACAAGCACGTCACAAAATTGTTTTTAAAACTTACTACACGCTGGCACTAGCACGTGTTTTTGAGGAACATTCGCTACTTGCTTCCATGTGTGCTTGACATTTTCAATTAGAATTTTTTACGTAAGGCATGAACGCGAGATATTGAGCCCATAGGCAGCGCTGAGTGGCTATATCCTCCGTTCTAATCCTATGGAGGAATCTAAATTAAAGGAGTCAATTGATTTCAAAAAAATATAATGCAGTCCAAGTAATTTACTGCGGAAAGTTCAAGAAATAATTTCCTCTTCATTTCTGAGCGGTCATTATCGCCAGTTATTTTTTAGACAATTTGCCAATCACTCTTCCTTCGATGAAGCAATGCATTCTTGAGCATTCGAGGGCTGAAAAAAACTGCACACTGATCTGGACTGGAAGCCTTCGAGGTTGCTAACTCGCTTAATCATTCCTTCAGTAAACAGCAATGGCTTTTGGATAAAATTGCAGTTAGGACCACAGAAGCCTCCTGCTACTCCAAATTGGGTACTTCATTCACATTCCAAGCAGCCGCAGTCCTACAGTAAATGTGTACTGTCTAATGGCTCCCTGCCTTCAGTCTTTTTTACCTGGTCGCTCTCCACTCGATATCTCTCAGAGCTTTCCGTGTACCGCTTTCTTAACTAATTTCTCCCCTTGAGTTCAAAGTCGTAAATTACCCAAGGCTAACGCAAGAAAGTCCGCGGCACCTCGGGAATGCGGTTCTCACCTCGAATTTTTTTTAGAGTATTGAGTTCACCAGTTAGCTTGATGAAACGCGTTCTCATCGCATCGCTGCAAGCTACGTTCATAACATGAAATCCTGCAGCTGCATTACAGTGCAAGAAGGAGGCCTTGGCCAGAACCTAGAGCTGTTTTTCCTCTATTCCAAACTTTTCCCCCGCGGGAAGTGGTTTCTACTTGATGTGGTGTAAGAGTAGGTAGCTAACGAGCAATGAGAGTTTTTGGGTCGGATTTGAAGGCTGATAGTACCTATTTAATCAAAAATGAAATGAATTTTTCGCAAAGTGCAGCTTCTACTTGTGTTGTGCTTGTAGTTTTAGTTGCTTTTTTTCTATAAGAATATTGAAAGAAAATACCAGAGTCACCAATTTGGATTACATCACCCCTCTTTGTTCCTGTTAAGTTGACAAAGAATACTAACCTTTCTGTACTGCATGGGAAAAAAGATAGGAAAATAAATCAGTATTCAGGGCTGCTTGCAAAGCAGCAAGCATGTTTAGGCATTAAGTCCTGCATGTGCACCGAGGAAATTATTTACAGCGGTTCTAGGCAACGCCTAATTTACGCGTGTATGCAATCGTGAAAACTTTTCTTGATATAGCAGAACACATGATACAAAAATGAGCGTAGTATTAAGCATACTGCAACTTTCATTTACCACCTTGGTTCCAGTCACGCAAGCAGCTTTCAATAGACGTGAAAGGTTTAATTATCGGTGCATTGAGATTTCGGTGCAATTTATAGATTTTCAGGTAGACCGCATTTATTCACAGCCTGCCACTTCTACATGTCTAACAGTCAAAGGTTTCCTTTCGCACGCTGACAATCAAGCGGCAAGTTTGTTAAACGTGTAGAAGTAATAAACGAAACGAAAGATCAATCGCGATTGTCTACATTCGATACAGCGAGCTTTGAAGAAAACAAGAAATCTATGTCTAGTTATGCCTAGTTATGGGAATATCTAGTTACGCGTTTGAACTTTAACGCGACCATCTGTAAGCGATGGGCCCACTATGAGCCTGCAGGTTTCAGTCGGCCTTTAACAGTGACCCATAGCCTTTCTGCATAAGAAGAAATGAAAATTAAAAGGCGCTAAACAAGCAGCTGGTGAAGAGGTGTCAATTCCCAAACTCTAAGGCCAATTGGAATTTTTATTACAGTACCTTAAGTGTTAGCGTAAAAGCATACGGATTAAATGTGTCTGACAGAAGACCCTAGCGCGTTGCACTGCACGTCTGATGCAATCTAGAGCCCGAAGAACACAAAAAAAGAACAAGGGATTGAGGGGAGCCTCAGTTTGCTAGACAACGTTCCGACAAAAGTACACAATCACACAATTAGTACAATTACACAATCAGTACTCATCTGCGGAAAGCGCCAATCCTCTGCACACTAAGCGTGTACTACTAAAATCCAAATGTACGCACTTATTATGCAAAGCAGTTAGCAAATTCGTGCTAAAACTAAATAAAACAGAAGGAAGCATACGGCTGACTGTCCATAAAACCGTATGAAATACAGGAGAGCAGACACTAATGAAACATAAGCAAACTTCACAGGGCAGTGAAAGGTCTAGTCCAACGAGAGCAATTACACCAAACAAATTACACCGAAAAAACGCCGAAAAACGTGTGACTTTTAAACAATCTGTTTATTCTTATATATTCGGTTAAAAGTTGTAGTTTTCTGTGTATTCTGTCTATTCTGAACCCGATTTTTGAACACCTGCGTAGAACAGACATAGTAGAACAGAGTAAATATAAGGCAGATAATTGTTTTAAATAAATGGTTCTTATTCCAGGTGTGAATTTTTTAGCCTGCCTGCAGTTATACCGGCAATCTTTTCTACAATCCTCCTGTACGTATAATTTGCGCACAATGCCGACAGACTCTCTCTCCTTGAGGGTAGCGGAATGCATTCAAAGAAAAGGCAAGCGGAGCAGGGGGCGGCGGGAGATTAGGGGGACGGAAGAGATTAAGAAGTTTGCAGGCATAGGGTGGGCGCAGCTGGCAAAGGACAGTGTTAATTGGACAGACAGGGGAGTGGCCTTTGCTCTGCAATGGGTGTAGTCAGGCTGACAATGATGATGTAGTGTTTAACCGACGTGGTGGCTCAGTGGTTATGGCACTCGGCTGCTGACCCGCAAGACGCGGGTTCGATCCCGGCCGCAGCGGTCGAATTTCGATTGAGGCGAATTTGCGGAGCCCTTCACTACGGCGTCCCTCATAGCCCGAGTCAGTTTGGGATGTTGAACACCCTAGATAAAATCGCAAATTAATAAAAAAATTAGTTGGAATATGCAGTGGCTGCGAAAGTATCGGGGCGGTTTTTCATTGCTTAGAGGAAATTCAAGCGGAAGACGTAGACGTTGCATGCGCCCACGCTTATAAGATGCCTGTCCTATTAAAGTCGAAGTTACTGCTTTTGCAACGAATATCTCGCTTTTGTAGAATATGAAAGAAATTTCATAAACGTGGCGATCCGAATGCTGGGATGTGCATGCGGGGCTATGTGACGCATTCTATGATGTTTTCGAGTGAAGAGGTAGTTTTGAATTAATAGGCTCAATATATTTTGATGCTCATATGCTTTTGAGCGTCCCCTAATAAATGAGGCTCCTTTTGCGGATGGTTCTGTTATGAAGTTTCATTCGATCATGACTGTAAACCTAAATGGAAGGAGCAAAAGTGTGATTGTGTTTTTCCTGTGCCGTATTTGTTTACCCCTGCCTTTTGTCATAAGTAAATGAGCACCTGTTCACATAGAAAACAAGCAAGTTCATCACGTAGGGCTCTTCAATTATTCAGGAGATGAGCCATCACTTTGACGCTTCCTCTTTCTGCTGCAAAAAGTAAAAACAATTTCGAAATTTTTCGGCTTCTTCGTAGTCATTTTCACTAAGTGGCGTCAGAGCACGTTCATTTGTTGTTTTTCACTCGATGATCGGCAAAAAAAACGTTTCTTTAGACCAACAGAATTTTTTTCAAAAAGACATGTACACTGTATTTATTTGTGTAACTATAACAAAATATACAGCATTTTTAAGCATACGTAACAAAAAACAGCTGACATCGCCGATTCTCTCACTGCCGTTTTCCATTAGTAAAGTTACAGGATTATTGTTAACGTTCGCGTTTTTTATCGGCGCAGAAAAACAAGCATGAACCTAAGAAATCGTTACCGTGGTCACCTTTCCGCTCACAAAACTCGGAGGCGCGTACCGAAAAACCGGCAAGAAGGCGCCCACAATAACTAAGCCCACCACGCCCTGCCCACGCTGCCAGCATACCTGCTCGCGCAATTCTTAAGAAAAAAAAAAACGAAAGGCTTACTACGGGCTGCTCACGGAAAATCGCATCAACATTGTTAGTGGCGCTTGCTTCGCCTGAAAACCCCATTGCGTACTTCTCTGCACACGTGGTGGTGTAACTTTGTATCTTCGTGGATGGAGCGAGCGCTTTCTTCTGCCGCTGCTTTTCAGACCTGCGGTTCTGTCGCTTGGTTGCTGAATTTGCTACTTGCTGCGAAACCAAGTTAAACGTCGCAGGAGCTAGTTGCATCATTTTATGCCTCTCTTCTTGCCGTATCCTATTAAGGATAGTGATGCGGTTACTAGGCGTTAATGAAAATAACTGGCTGTTGGGTGTTTGAGAAAAAAATGCTGGAGATATCAGATAAGAAGCAAGAAGACATGGGTGAAGTCTGCTGTAATGAAATTTTGGCAGTTGCTGTTAACCGAGAGAGCGATGCGTCGCTAATAATCCAGGTGCCGTCTCAACAGGCGTATTGATAGCGGAGGTCACGGGTTTTGCCAGTTTTGTGCCACCACTATTCACATTAATCTACGTATTCAAATACAGAAAAATTAAATAAGCTTCGATGCTTATTAGAGGCTAAGTCGCATAGCTAAATGAGTGGCTACTTTACAGTTATTAATCTACTTTGTATAAGATGCATTATCTTCGTATCTTCCGACTTTGCACGATTACGACTAATTGCCGCGCACGCTTCTTTGCGCCCCATGCCTAGTATTTTTTACTACAGTTCTTTTTTTCTGAAAATATCGAAATCATCGGTAACTGCTGCAGCGAAGATTTCTAACGCTATGACGCAATATGGGGCCAGGTGTGTTAGTGGTAATTTTGCGGAGCGTAATTAGTGCGCGCAATTAGTATGAAATTATTTACCGCTTGCAATGCAGTGATTGCTTGTTAGAAAATTGGAGGAAACGAAAGCTAGCTTGCATCTGTCCACTTATTTGTGAATGGAATCGGCTATTTCGTTATTGGAGATTTTAGAAAGAGTTATAAAGCCCCGTAATATTTTTTTGCTTTTGCACATCTTTGGCGAGGCGCTTCTGCGTGATGCTGACAATATCGTATTTTTTGTACTCTATTAACACGCAGGAGACTGTTATCTTCTGTTGTGTTTTCCAGCTCCTCGCCCCAACAGAAGCCACTGCTTATGAGATATGTTCAGCTTGCTTGATGAGTGCCGAGCAATATTCAGAATGTCTATTTTGTTCCCATCAGTGATGATCCGTATTCTGTGGGGGAGCACCTATGTGGCTCTGCCGTTTTAACGCGACCGGGTTAAAGGCCGCGTTGTCCAAAAAACCCGGCATCCGTGTTGACGGCGTTGTGAGCGAAAACTCACGAGCACGTCTCTGGCAGGGGGTGCCCAGAGAGCAGCTTAAGAGCCAGGTGGGCCACCTAGGTGACATGACCTCGCGGCGTCATCACAACCTGCCCAGTGGATACTAAGCAAACTGCCCACCGTGGCAGGTGGCAGTTAATTTAATAATTGGTCCCTCGGGCAGAGCAACCTGGGTCGCACAATGTCCACCGCTGGGAGCACCTGCCATCGCACGGAAGTGGCGCATCCTTAACCAATTTGTCAAGAATAACTGAAAGCCTGCTTTCAATATTTCGTTCCACTTGATTTTTCTTCTTGCGTGGCACGTATAATGTCAATATTCTATTCTTCGGAAATAAAATTTGTGATGTCTGTGCAGGGGCCCATGGCCAACCGAGCCCATGGACAGTCCACACTGTTGTTCCTGCCACGACTTCGAATCAGTGCTACCACCATTCGGATTTGAGCCGCCGCGGTGGCTCAGTGGTTATGGCGCTTGGCTGCTGACCTGAAAGAGATGGTCGAATTTCGATGGAGGCGAAATTCTAGAGGCCCGTGTGCTGTGCGATGTCAATGCACGTTAAAGAACCTCAGGTGGTCGAAATTTCTGGAGCGCTTCGCTACGGCGCCCTGCATTGCCCGAGTAGCTTTGGGACGTTAAACCCCTTTAAGCTAGAAACTATCCGAGTTCGCGTATGTGTTTCAAAAATATATCCGCAAGGAAAATGTAATCTATGAGCATGCCATGTCTGGAAAACCAGCCGCTGTCACCGGTGATTGCAATCGACTCAGGAGCAGGCTCTTTTGAAATCCAACCGGGCCTCATCCATCTTCAAAGGCTTGACTAGTGCCTTTTATAAAGCCACTGGTAGCCAGGTTGTGTTTGATGATGCCGCCCATCCCTTTTCCACCATTACGGCCCCATTTTAATCCCCTGCCCGAAACCTAACGTATATTACAAGAGGCTAGAGCAACGGGCCCCAGGGCATTGCTTTCATAAATTATTCCGTCTGTATTTGGACGACCACTCCATGCCGGTCAGCCTGCATGGTTCCTGGCGAGGAGCGCGCGCAGGTCTGAAGCCCGCGCAACAGGAATGCACGCCGCGCCCTATCGGCTAGTTGCACACCAGCAGAGAGGCAACGCGTAATGCTGGGAAAGCTTTCACTCAGTGACGTGTTTTGTTCTGCATAAAAGTCTGTTTAATGCATCAGGTGATGTGTAAAAAGGGTTAGGAAGCCAAAAAAGGGTAGAAATAACGCAGTGCAAATACAAAAAGCGGCACAAATGATCCCGCTGGCAGCATTATGCGGGGGCGTCCAAGAAATCGCGACGCGGTATACTTTCACCTCTAAGAATACTAGGGGAAAGTTGCGCGTTACTGGTTGCTGAGGCCATCATTTTTGAACTTTTATTGTGGCAGGAATGAAATGTGGGTTGATTTCTACAGGGTTAGGTTAGGATACTCTCATGGAATCTTATGCGAGGCCCATTAGGTCCTTTAATCTCTTAACATGTGTATTTAACATAAAAAATAGTTTGAATTAACCTTCGTACAGCAATTTTCTGAACCTCTAAAGTAAACGATTCGCTCAAAAAACCGATGCGCTATGATCCATCGTTATCGCGACAAGTAACACATTGCTTGAACTAAGTGACATGCGATGGTGCCGTTGAGGGGAGGGGGGTTTATGTTAAAGGTTGACAAAATTAGCCTTACACTTAAAAATTGGCAAAGCGATTATGAACTCTTTACTCCCCTTTAAGCGCAGCGGTGAAACTGTTTGGTAAAGCGATTAGTATTGTTGCCTTACACTGCAGAGATTGACAAAGAAATAAATATCTTTATGTCAGCAGCTTGTAACAATAACCATTAGTGTGAGTTACGAAACCACAAAACAACGAAAAATGTCTGTACTTGCTATCATCTCTGGAGTGGCTGAATGATTGCGTAATAATATTACAGTGAAAAACTTTTTGCACCGGTATGGAATTGCATGCTTCAATGTGGGTCATATAAGCATTCCAAATGCAATTTACTGAAGCACTCTAATTTCATCATACAATGCTCTGAATTTTGCTGAAAGCTTGATATGTGTAAAAAATTCGCATGTCGAGATAGCGAGGTGCCGAGATGCATTTGGAGTTCTTGCCTATTTTTAGCAGAAAGCGACATCATCTAATGGCATAAGTATGGCTCATCGAAACGCTTAATGATAACGCATTCCTGTCCTGCTGTGTTTTACGTGGCATCAAGTGTGCATTGCAGTTAAACATTGCTCCTATAACGTCAATATAGGGGGCTCTCCATGTACGTGCGTTAAGAAAGTGCAGCACTAAGAGCGCGTTCGACTTGCTGTGAGCGCAGTTAAGATTGGGCTGTTTTTTATCGGCATGAGCCCACAGAGCAACCAGCAAGGCTGTCGAGGCAGGAGATCAGAACGCATGGCCTATTAAACTTTAACGCTACTCTCTTGCCGAACGTAGTGTAATACAGTTAACTATGATCAAGCAAAGGGGCTCTGTTACACTAGTGACGATACCGAAAAGCAGCTTTTTTTATCTAGGTGCTGGTCTTCCTGCTTCGTTGTTTCAAAACGCACAGAGGAACCGATAATATTTTCTGTTAAGTGGTAGCGCGGACCCAAATATGAGAAAGAATTCGCGGATGTTGACAATTAATCAAACGTTAGTCGATTAAAAGTTTTCTATTTTTATTCCTGGGGCTTTGTACAAGCAATGTGTTCCTTGGAAGCGCACAAGGGACAAAGAAGTTATGCGCACTAAGTGCTGCGTACGACCAACACGGCGACGCGTTTCTAACAATAATTTCAGCTGTTTTTTAGAGCCCTTAGAGTTCCTTATTTCCTTCCGGTTTCCAGCCTGATATCAAAGCTTTACCGATTTCTAAACCAAATTGAAAGTAGCGTAAGATGAAGAGAAAACAACGAACTTTAATGCCCAGAGAAGGATAAAAGCCAATGCCAGTATAAACAGCAGCAATAGAAACAGAAAGTGAAACGAATGAAGCAGTCTTTCGTCCATTGACAGTGCAGTAAGGAGAAAGTAACATAGCTAAAGAAACCCGTTTTTGGTGCTAACAACTGTATTGCGACGCAATAGAGGCTAGAGTTTTGGTGTGAATTAGTGATGCTCGCAGTGGGAGAGTAGTATATGGCAACAAATTTTTACGGCTAGGGTAGCTTCTCTGTAGCGCCGTGTCGCGGTACCTGGAAGCAGTGACTTTTTATCGACTCCTTCGAGGTATAACAGCACCTCTTCCTGTTTCGCAAGTGCAAAACAATCTTGTCTTCACATATTTTGTTTACTTCGAAAAGAAAGTAGGCAATCGTGTTTGATTATTTTTTTCATGATTCCTTCTTCCCGTAAGCCTGAGATGATGTGTTCTTCCACGAAATTTTAGTACAATTTTTCTTCATATTGTATGTCCACATAAACAGATACACTTTCAATATGTTCAACTAGGAAAACAAGGTTATCCTTGTTAGCGCGCACTGTCTCTAAATGGGCAAGCCTGTCTTTAAATCTGGTCGCGGTGTTTCGACAGCCGTCCCGACAGGTACTGCGTGATATTGGTTTTCTTCGCCTCCTTTTAATTGGCCGCCGGTCGAGTTCGGCTGGATGCTCCGATCTTGTGACGCGCTTGGTATAAAATGCAGCCTGCACCAAGAAATGAACATTAGATTATGCTTAGGTATGATACTTGAAATTTTCGAATATTCAGAAATTGTCGAATATCAATTTCTCGAATACGAATATGAACCGAATATGAAACATAATCGATTCGTATTCGAAATTTCGAGCATTCGCACACCCCTACAAAAATGAGAGCAGATAAGAAGAGCCCTTGCCCCTCCCCGAAAACTAGAAGTTGGTCAGAAGAAAGCATTTCTGACCAGTCGGGATGCTGGCCCGTGCTATCATGGAAAATGAAATAAGGGAAGGGGGCCCCAGACAGAGAACTACACATGCAGGAACAATGACTACTGACGTGAACGGAAAACTTGGTGAGTTAGTACGGGTTCATGCTTAAACAGCACAGAAAACAGGACAAATAGGACAGCGCCGATCGTGTTGTCTCCAGCCTCCATTTTGTACTGTTCTCTGCGCTGCTTAAGCATGGACTACTGACGTTTTGTGCTGCAGGAGGAGGCGGAACACGACTTAGCAACCTTGGACTCACCGTAGCACGAGAGAGCTTAAGTCATATCACGCAGAACTTAACTCATGTCGCCGTATTTGTACTATGTGTTCACTATTTTCATCATAATAGCCAATTAGCCAATAATCGACTGCATTACTTTTCGCGTACTTGTACGCTTCCAATGTAATTCACTCCCCAAGTACACAGATGCAGCTCATGAATTGCAGCCGCCGTGCTCATAAAATGATGGCGGCCTGCCTAGAGTTGATATAGCGCCCGTGTGCAAGACTATTGTTCTGGCCGTGCGTGCACACTGTTTTTTTTTTGCTACTTCTCCTCTCATGAGGTATTCGGCAGAATTTTCGCCCGCAGTACGTTGGCCTTTCACTCTTACGCACGCGAGGCCATACTATCAGAGAAAGAAACATCTTGGCACAGCATGAAATCAGACTAACGGCGCACTATCGGCTTACACCAGGAGGCCTGCGGAGATGATCCCGCTGTGCGACACCTGACTTTTCTGCACCTGCAGCGGTAAAGGCCTTCGAGTTTCAGGAGCCTTCGTGTTCCTGTTTTTCCTGCCATACATGCTGGCGACACAAAATTGGGAGTGTGCGCCGGTGCGTAAAAATAGGTACCCTTACTTTGCTAAGCTGCTGGTCGAAAGTCGGAAGCACTTCTGAGTGCCACATGGGGCAAAGAAAAATGAGTGCTTTGGGCAGCAGACCGAGGGAAAGCGGTGTACCTGAGTAATGGGAACGATTCGCGTTCTATTCGCCGCTATATCTGTCCTACGTTTGTTTATTATGTATTACAAGTGTCACGTCTCACACTGCTCTTGTTTTCAGCGGATCGCTTCCCCTTTCCTGACTTGCCAGGGTGAGCGCTTGACGTTGCCGTCCATTTGCTCCGTGACTTGAATCTGACACTGCCACCTACCTTGACACTGGCATGCAGGAAGAGCTGACAAGGTCCGTTGAGTGCAACGTGACACAAATAGATTTTCGTTGTCCTTGCTTTTCTATCTCACACACAAATATTGATTCTGGAGGCAGGGGCTCTCCTATTGGACGTGCATATCAATGGTTGCTCTCTACACTTGTGGCTCACGGTATTCGTAGTTTTTTCTTCAGCGTTGAAAAATACAGAAAAGAATAAACTCAAACTGAACAGAGCGCGTTACATTTATTCTCAATATCTCAGTTCTTAGCATGACACGGAAGTCTGATACGTGAAGGCCGTACGAAAATGTTCGAGCTAAACTGTACAAATATATCTGGAGAAACCAGGGAAGTTATGAAGATGAAAAACGATTTGAAGTTGCCTGTTGATGCTACAGCAGTTGTACAGCAAACTATTAGCTGTTCACTATTAAACTAAGACTGAGTTTTATACAGCCTTGGCTGCTGCCTCTTTTGTTCGGGATAAACTCATTGCCTTTCCCAAACTGCTATGTTCGCCATCTACCAGCTCTACCCGCTGCTTAAGACTGTCAGTTGCCTCATTGAGCGTCAAGCTGAAAGACACAATGAAGTCGAAATGAAGAACGGCCGTGTGCTGGGGGATGTAAGAGCATGCAGAAGAACCCCAGTGGTAGAAATTAACTTTCGACCTTCCCTACGCGTCCATGATAACCCATACGTCGCTGTCGGTTGTCAAAAAGTATACATACATATTTCACGCTGCATGGAAACACCGTTGGCGATGAAGTTATTTGTTTTTCTTATATTTAGTTCCGCAAACATGACTGCTGGTGTACGTCGCATTTATCAACACACGTTCAGTTCAAGGCAAGTTATTACATCATTTCAAAATATGTAGTATAATAAAGTAATTTCTTCGGTGCCGCTATAATCCAAGTATCCTTGCGAAAAAATATTGTAACTCTTTCTTGATTCCGCAGGAAATTAATAAGCATAAAATTTTTATTGTTGAAGGGGCTGTTGCACAATTTTATTTGTTGTAATCGCGTTCTCAATAGCTCTTTATTTATGAGGCTTTTATATGTGAATCCGCATGAGTGCAATCAACTCGCTGCACCTGTGCCAGAAGCGATCGTACTACATGCAACGCACCTTTGGCGCCTCAGTGAGTGTGAATTGATGGCCCGCGTTCATGTGTCTGCTCAGAGTTTGTAACACTTCCACTGCGTGCGCACTTATCTCTTGCCTGAGTTGGTTGACTGAAGCGTGGCTGTCCCCGTCTCACATTGATCCAAGCACCCGGCACGGCGGCATGAGGCCATTATAGATTACGTGAAGAGCCTGAACTGCGAGATTTTCTTTTGCAGTAGCTCGAGATTACCATTCAGTGCCGTGAGATCGGCGTTTTTATCTTTCTGATGTATATTATATAACATAGTACTGTGGTTTGAGTGCAAATAAGATTTTAACACCGCTGAAACATCGTCTCCAAGCTTGTTTCAACCGGGGCCACAACCCGATTCGAAGGCCTTGGCCGTCTGTTCTACGAAGCTGCTTGGCCGGAAGCATTGAATGGGAAATTAAAAAAAAAAGTCGCGGTTTCAAATGTGAAACTTTGTTCAGAAAAGCTTTTGTTCTTCAATCGAGCTATATATATATATATATATATATATATATATATATATATATATATATATATATATATATATATATATATATATATATATATATATATATATATATATATATATATATATATATATATATATATATATATATATATATATATATATATATATATATATTAGGGAAGCCAACAGTCACCGAAACCAAGGTGCACAGGGGAATGTTTATTTAAAATTTCTAATGCCAATCAAATGGTTTAAAGAAAATTACTTAAAAAACAGCAGAAAAAACAACTATGCCGCCGGTGGAATCCGAACCCACGACCTCCGAATATCGCGTCCGGTGCTCTTACCAACTGAGCTACGGCGACGGCTGTCCAATCTGCTGCTTTCATGGGTATTTATGTTTGTTGGGGTAAGCAAACCTTCAGAGTGTTCACCAGCGCCACCCTCGTCCATAGCTGTGGAGGTAGCACGTCCTGTAATACCGCAAGTGTGACGTAGAACGTCATCTAACGGCGAGGGCGGAAACTGTGCGAGAGCCCTGTTATGCTACCTATGGCACCAAGACTGCCAGAACCGAGACCCTCGTTAAGCTATTAACAGACAAGGCAAATGAAATGAGGGGCTCGTTTGACAAACTTATGAAGGGAGCCAACTGTCACCGAAACCAAGGTGCGCAGAGGAGCAGATTGGACAGCCGTCGCCGTAGCTCAGTTGGTAAGAGCACCGGACGCGATATTCGGAGGTCGTGGGTTCGGATCCGACCGGCAGCATGGATGTTTTTTCTGCTGCTCTATAAGTAATTTTCTTTAAGCGATTTATTAATCTAAGTAATATTATCCCACTGATAAGAACAACACATTAAAAAAAAGTTCCCTTATGCGCCTTGGTTTCGGTGACTGTTGGCTCCCTTCATAAGTTTGTCAAACGGGCCCCTCATTTTCTTTACCCTGTCTGCTAATAGCTTAACGAGGGTCTCGGTTCTGGCAGTCTTGATGCCACAGGTTGCTTAAGAGGGCTCTCCCACAGTTTCCGCCCTCGCCGTTAGATGGTTGTTTTTCTGCTGCTTTATAAGTAATTTTCTTTAAGCGATTTAATAATCTAAGTAATATTATCCCACTGATAAGCACAACACATTAAAAAAAAACGTTCCCCTATGCGCCTTGGTTTCGGTGACTGTTGGCTCCCTTCATAAGTTTGTCAAACGGGCCCCTCATTTTCTTTACCTTGTCTGCTAATAGCTTAACGAGGGTCTCGGTTCTGGCAGTCTTGATGCCACAGGTTGCTTAAGAGGGCTCTCGCACAGTTTCCGCCCTCGCCGTTAGATGACGGTCCACGTCACGCTCGAGGTATTACAGGACGTGCTACATCCGCCGCTATGGTCGAGGGTGGCGCTGGTGAACACTCTCAAGGTTCGCGTACACCAAATAAACATAAATACCCACGAGAGCAGCAGATTGGACAGCCGTCGCCGTAGCTCAGTTGGTAAGAGCACCGGACGCGATATTCGGAGGTCGTGGGTTTGGATCCCACCGGCGACATGGTTGTTTTTCTGCTGCTTTATAAGTAATTTTCTTTAAGCGGTTTATTAATCTATGTAATATTATCCCACTGATAAGCACAACACATTAAAAAAAACGTTCCCCTATGCGCCTTGGTTTCGGTGACTGTTGGCTCCCTTCATACGTTTGTCAAACGGGCCCCTCATTTTCTTTACCTTGTCTGCTAATAGCTTAACGAGGGTCTCGGTTCTGGCAGTCTTGATGCCACAGGTTGCTTAAGAGGGCTCTCGCACAGTTTCCGCCCTCGCCGTTAGATGACGTTCCACGTCACGCTCGCGGTATTACAGGACGTGCTACGTCCGCCGCTATGGTCGAGGGTGGCGCTGGTGAACACTCTCAAGGTTCGCGTACACCAAATAAACATAAATACCCACGAGAGCAGCAGATTGGACAGCCGTCGCCGTAGCTCAGTTGGTAAGAGCACCGGACGCGATATTCGGAGGTCGTGGGTTCAGATCCCACCGGCGACATGGTTGTTTTTCTGCTGCTTTATAAGTAATTTTCTTTAAGCGGTTTATTAATCTAAGTAATATTATATCACTGATAAGCACAACACATTAAAAAAAAACGTTCCCCTATGCGCCTTGGTTTCGGTGACTGTTAGCTCCCTTCATAAGTTTGTCAAACGGGCCCCTCATTAACTTTACCTTGTCTGCTAACAGCTTAACGAGGGTCTCGGTTCTGGCAGTCTTGATGCCACAGGTTGCTTAAGAGGGCTCTCGCACAGTTTCCGCCCTCGCCATTAGATGACGTTCCACGTCACGCTCGCGGTATTACAGGACGTGCTACGTCCGCCGCTATGGTCGAGGGTGGCGCTGGTGAACACTCTCAAGGTTCGCGTACACCAAATAAACATAAATACCCACGAGAGCAGCAGATTGGACAGCCGTCGCCGTAGCTCAGTTGGTAAGAGCACCGGACGCGATATTCGGAGGTCGTGGGTTCAGATCCCACCGGCGACATGGTTGTTTTTCTGCTGCTTTATAAGTAATTTTCTTTAAGCGGTTTATTAATCTAAGTAATATTATATCACTGATAAGCACAACACATTAAAAAAAAACGTTCCCCTATGCGCCTTGGTTTCGGTGACTGTTAGCTCCCTTCATAAGTTTGTCAAACGGGCCCCTCATTAACTTTACCTTGTCTGCTAACAGCTCAACGAGGGTCTCGGTTCTGGCAGCCTTGATGCCACAGGTTGCTTAAGAGGGCTCTCGCGCAGTTTCCGCCCTCGCCGTTAGATGACGTTCTACGTCACGGTCGCGGTATTACAGGACGTTCAACTTCTTGGTACAACTTCAACTTGAAGAAGTGTTAGCCGCTTTCCAGCTAAAAAAAATCCAGCGTTTTGTTGCTATTTTTCAACAACTTTCATAGCTCTATTTTTTTTTGCGTGCAAAACTTATTTGCCCCGATATAATCTCGAAGAGATATTTTCGCCTTTTCGCCCACGATCATCCATTTCATCTGAAACGGAAATTCGAGCAAACAGAGCTGCGCAGTCTGTTTAAGATTAGAAAGGCGAAAACAATATTCAGAAATATTGAGATTGCAATTGCCATTAATCTCGCTTTGCTGTTTCCAAGCTGTGAACTAAAGGCTAAACCACGACGTGTCAAATCTCTTAACCGAGTCCACACCATGGTAAGCAAACATTTGGTTTAGCTGCTGCCAGTTGGATTACTAAAGGTCGGGGCAACGCAGAACAAAGGTGCGATTATTATAATTGGCGGCGTAAAGCTCTATGCCCAAACGGTTCTTGATGCATTCACCAGCAAGGTGTTAACCTTTGCCTTGGTACGCATCACACGCAACGAGGTAACGCGAGCTGAGGGCTGAAAACTCTTTTCTAAACTGTCTCGCCATTCAGTCAGTATTCTCAACTCTTTTTGATTTATTCAACTGTCCTCCCTTTGCACACGTAACTCTTGATACCGAAAAGTTGACCTCTCGTGTGTTGCTCAAAAATAACCGGTTTGGAAACAGCATTTCCTATAATCGGGAGCTGAGTTCATTGAAGACTGGCCGTTTTTTTAAGTGAGAGTACCTTCCCATTGACGTGTCAGAATGTGGATTGAAGCATATTCCAAAGAAGATAACCCTTGCTCATGTGAGTAAGCAGTACATCAAATAAATATATATATATATATATATATATATATATATATATATATATATATATATATATATATATATATATATATATATATATATGCGCTGACATCGCTGACATTGCATGCGCTGACATCGCACAGCACACGGCCGTTATTGCGTTTCGTCTCCATCAAACTACGGCCGCCGCGGGCGGAACCGAACCCACGGCCTTGGGATCAGCAGCCGAACGCCAAAGCTACTGAGGCACCGCGGCGGGTCACACTTAGCTGATGCTGAGTACGACTCGCAGTATATCCCGCCGCACACACACACACACACACACACACACACACACACACACACACACACACACACACACACACACACATATATATATATATATATATATATATATATATATATATATATATATAGCAGACAAGGTAAAGTAAATGAGGGGCCCGTTTGACAAACTTATGAAGGGAGCCAACAGTCACCGAAACCAAGGCGCATAGGGGAACGTTTTTTTTAATGTGTTGTGCTTATCAGTGGGATAAAATTACTTAGATTAATAAATCGCTTAAAGAAGATTACTTATAAAGCAGCAGAAAAAACAACCATGCCGCCGGTGGGATCCGAACCCACGACCTCCGAATGTCGCGTCCGGTGCTCTTACCAACTGAGCTACGGTGACGGCTGTCCGATCTGCTGCTCTCGTGGGTATTTATGTTTATTTGGTGTACGCGAACCTTGACAGAAGAACATAGTTAGCTGTCACATGAATAGATGTTGAGCCCCGCGGGAGTTTCGCCAGTCGGAGGAGTAGAAAGTGATTCGGAAAGATTTTCATAGAAATTCAGTGCAGCGAGTTGTTACCCGTTAACGAATTTTATGTTTTCTTCGGGTCGATGTGATCCGCCGTGTGTAACAGATCGCAAGTCAGTTTTTGTTCCATCTGCGTAGGAAGCTTGCCTTGAGGCCGCTTTTCGCATTGTCGTATCACCTAGCTGTGTCGCTGTGGAGTCGGCAACTTTCAGCCCTACTGCTGCTCCTTGACCCTGAGGACAAGGGCGCGGAACGCTACAGGTGTGGAAAATAGGGCTGTAGGGCTGCCCGAAAACAGAAAAAGTTTGATGCCTCAAAAAAGCATTCTTCTTGACGGGAATGTCTGGGAAGTTTTTTTTTTCTTTTCCTTGCACATTCTAACATATTTTATGTAGAAGCTTTAGTGCAAAATAAGACACAATCACAAGAACGGTGGACAGGACAACGCGCTTCCTGTCCACCGTTCTTGTTATTGTGTCTTATTTCGCGCTAACATATCTACATATAACTATGCATCGATTGGCCCCCCAACAAGTGTTACCTAAGTACCATTCTAACATATGTCCGGACTGTCTGTATTCTCAACACGCTTGGGCCAATTGGAGCGTGCAGTGATGCGCAGAAAACTATGTTACCAGGTGCATAAGAATAGCTGAAAAAATGCTTTCGCTGTGCCTTATGAAAGCCTCGAGCCGGCGGGGATAATTATGGTTATGACCTTTAGTTTTGCGGTAACGAATGGCGTATGCGCTAGATAGCTTTTCATTACAAAGTTATCAAGTTTACCTTTTCTAATATAAAATCCATTTAACGCCTACTTGTTACGCCTTGCCGCGTCATAAAATTGCTGCCCGTACATCTGTCCACGCCACCAGAACATGAAATACGCCGGAACGTTCTCATGTTTCTCACGTTTTTCATGTTTCTCGTGTTGTCACGTTCAAATGAATAAGAAGTCAGTAGTCATGTCATGGCCGGCCAAGTTTTTTATTTATTTATTTATTTATTTATTTATTTATTTATTTATTTATTTATTTATTTATTTATTTATTTATTTATTTATTTATTTATTTATTTATAGCAGGTGGTAACAATTTGAACATGAAGATACAAGAAAGAACATCCAACATGAGGAACAGAACAAAAAAACAGCAACAAAAGCACAATAACTGAAAAGTCAACAAGTATCAAAATGTGACGGAATAACAAAACGCAAAATCAACATAATGAAAAAAACAACGTAATAAACAGAACGACAAAACAAAACTCAAAAACATTACGGGGCAGAGAACCGATTTAGAAGAAAACAACATATCGCTTTCATTTTTTAAATGTTCATGAAATAATGTCGTATTCGTTTCAGTTGAGATTGTGGAAGGCAGCCGGTTGCAGTCAATAATGGTTTTACGTATGAACGATTTGGCAAAAGTTGAAGTGTGGCATGTCATGCGTTTGATCTCGAAAGCATGCTCAAGGCGTGGAAACACTTCTGGGGCTAATTGAAAGAAATCATCGTGAAGCAACTGATGATAGTAAATTTTGTGGAAAAGTGTTAAGCGAGCCAGTTTGCGACGTTGGGAAAGGTCTAGTCCCGAACGAGCTTTTAATGCCGTTACGCTAGTAAAACGTGAGTATGGTCTTAAAAAAAAATGAGACGAGCAGCACGGTTTTCCAGGGATTCCATATTATTTTTGATGTAAGGTTGGTCTGGGTCTTATATGGCTGAGGCGTACTGAGTTTTAGGTCGAATTATTGTAATATATGCAAGTTTACGAACGTAGGCCGGAGCATGTTGAAGGTTACGTTTTAAGGGGCCAAGAGAACGGCTAGCAGATGCTAGAATCAACTTAATATGACAGTTCGAGGTTAAGTCTGACTGGAAGTAAACTTCTAGATATTTGTAAGCGTAAGTTGTCTCAACTGTTAGGTCATTAAGAGAGTATGTGCTTGGGATTCAATAAGAATTTCCAGTAAAAGAGACGAACTTTGTCTTAGAGGGGTTTAAGGTTATTAGCCACAACTGGCACCAAGTGTTAATAGAATTGATGTCAGTTTGTAAAGATTGTCGGTCAGCCATTTGTAATGGTTCGGTGGACAACACAATCGTCAGCAGTCTAATTTGGGAAGAAATGCGATTTGATAAGTCACTAAGGCATATTAGAAAGACACAGTCCCCTGGGGAACACCATACGTGACATGGGTCATTGTAGAGTTAGAACCATTAACAGAAGTGAACTGAACGCGAGATCACAAATCGCAAAAAATCCGCAAAAAAAGAAAAAAAAACATTCGTTGGAGGCACTCAGAATATGTCTTAACTGCGGAAAGGCGAAAGCCGTTTTGTGACTTATTGCAGTGATTTGAATTTGAGTGGTCACGTCACGCTGCGCATGCGCAGCTGCTACTTGGCTGCGGATCGCACCACCCGCCACAGTGGGCAGTTTGCTCACAGTCCAGTTGGCAGGTTGTAATCACGTTACAAGGTTACGTGACCTAGGATGTAACGGAGGGACAAGGTGACGTCACCTAGGATGTAACGGACGGACAAGGTCACGTGACCTGCGATGCAACAGACGGACAGCGCGAGGTCACGTGACAAGACGGACGGTCACCGCGAGTATGAGCCATTAAAGACTTTCGCCTTAATAAGCACACCACCTCCTCCTCTGTTCTTTTCGTCGCACCGAAAAACATTTAAAACATAACTCGCATGAAAAGGTGTCATCGCGTGAGATATAATCGGTTAGCCACGTTTCAGTTAATGTTTTAACGAGGTTCCAGAGCAGTCGATAAGTGAGCAGAGGGTATCACTTTTTTTCGCTCCAACGCTTCTGATGTTAGTATATAGGAAGTAAATGTTATCTAAACACTTCGGTCCCGGCAAGACTGGCGGTGCACGATCGGAAGCATCATAATGTCTTAAATGTTGTTACCTGGAAACAGATTCACAAGAGATACACACAGAAAGGTGTATATCCACTGTGTGCTGCATTTATGCGTCAATGCCCATACCATAGCTCTGAAGGAAAAGAGAGCCTACATTCTCAATAGAGCATCTGTTGAAGCGAAGGCTTCACTACGCTAGGTTTTCAAGAGGGCGGCGTCAGTGTAGTCACGTGACAGGTGTCACGTGGTGTCACGTGGCAGGTCATGTGACCTAGTGATGTCATCACAATATTTCCACCGTGGCAGGTAGAGAGGTTGCTCACAGTCCTATGGGGCAGTTGCCACCTGCCATGGTGGACAGATTGTGATGGCGTCAATAGGTCACATGACCTGCCACGTGACTGCACTGACGCCGCCCTTTTGAAAACCTAGCGTAGTGAAGCCTTCACTTCAAAAAGATGTTCTATTGACAATGTAGGCTCCCTTTCCCTTCAGCGTCAGTGCAGTCACGTGACAAGTATCACGTGGTGTCACGTGGCAGGTCATGTGACCTACTGACGTCATCACAATCTGTCCACCGTGGCAGGTGGCAACTGCCCCATCGGACTTTGAGCAACCTCTCTACCGTGGCAGGTGCATGGATATTAAATTGATGATTAGCCGAGAGGCCATGTGACTTTTTAACTTCAACGGGTGAGTCAGCCATGTGATCTCGAAGTGCCCCGTCCTACCAGGGACGCAGAGCCGGAGGTTTCTTCAGCTTCGGCACTGGACGCGGAGATGGTTTCAAGTGTGATGGGGCGCCGGAAGACAGACTTTGTGATCAGACTCAGCGAGTCTGACTCAGCTGCATGTGCATTTCATCAACGCTTTACAGACAATTCGTTCGGTAGTGTGTGTGGCATTTTTTAACGTGGCCATGCAAAGGAAGCTTTCGGTTCTCATCAGGGTTAACCAAAGTTTAAACCACAGCTTATTTTTTCTGCTTGTTTCGTGAACTTATGATCTGTGAGCAAAAGACGTTTTCAGGGGTGAGCAATTCGTGCAGCATGTACTCTTTCTTCGGCGACATCCTCTGTTTACCCTGACATTGACTCTCACGAGCGATCCACTTTTTGATGGTGCCCCTATGCAAATGCACAGTTACGTCCAGCACTCTCTTCGAGACAAACTATGCTTAACGCAATTATTCTGAAACCACCATGAAAGTGCAGCGGTAAAGCTATAAAGGTAAAGGTTTAAATCTCTATTACAATTTATTACGGTATAGCGCGGGACGTCACCCGCCGTGTATTGAAAAGGTTGCTACCAAGCGAGCACGCTTTGAGAACATTCCTACTGATTCAAGCCTAAAAAACGCTCCATCAGTCAAGTTATCAAAGCTTTTATTTCGCGCTGCTTTCTCACTCTCTGGAATTATCGATAGCAACTGGAGCAGTTGTTCTAACTTGGCAGTGTTTCTTGCTGTAGCTACAATACCTACTGCGGCATGTCTGCTCTTTCACAATCTGAGTTCGCTTCACTTTAAGACACAACACGAATAAGGAAGTAGTGAACGTGACAGGGAAGCCCAAAGTGCCTGTGGGTTAGTGACAGGTAATGGAAGCCAGGAGCGCTATGTGAAAGTCAAAGCTTCCAAAAGGGTGTGTTGCTCGCCCACTAACGAAGAGGACGGAAGAGGAAGTGCTCTAGCAAGAACTGCCATTTCCGATAACTCAGCCAAGCGACATCCTGTGCTCGGCTGTGATCACAGTTCGCTGAAACGTACGTGCGCCCCTACACATACTGCGTGTAGTGTCTAGGCTGCAAACAGTCGGTTTTATTTCCTATTTAATAATGCGGTCGTCTGAGGCTTAGCGGGACCAATGTTCGGTGTCTTCTCGTGTATCGGTGGCGGCGGCAGTCACTCATTTTTACCGGCCGAACCAAAAAGAATTTAAACTTTTTTTTAAATCTTATTCAACCGTAAAAACATTCTTTGCATAAATTTGGTCAGCAGCGGAAACTACCGGAGAAATTTAATTTCTTCTATAAGTTGAGAAAAGAGAACTCATCTTCTGATCTGGGTGATGAACTCCTTCCACGATAGCCCTGCCATGTCGGCAAGTGAACGCTTATGCACAGGGCTGCCTGGTTCACCAGTATTCCTTGCAAACTGGCAAACTGAAGGCTTCCCATACTTCCGCTTCATTTGGAAAGGTGGAGGGGCCAGACTCCAGGCTGCAAGTGCGCAATGGAGTGAGAGCTATTAGCGCGAGGCGACGGCATCCAGACAGGTCAGATTGATTCAGGAGCGCTGAGAACAACGCTCATTTAAAGCCATCGCCTCGCACTCGCTGCTTCCCCTCTCTTACTATAAACTTGTGTCATGACGTTTAGTGATTGTTCTGCTTGCAAATATGAAATTTTCGTGGCCATACTCATTTCTTGCTAAACAGAGCAATCACCAAAGCGAACTTTCCTTAACGCATGACTAGTAAGGAACAGTGGTTTGGGCGCAGTTTGAGAAAAATGGCAATTATTCTTTAGGTTACACAGATGGGCGAAAATGATTATTAATGTCTCTTCTCAAGGTCGTCAGAGTCAGAATGAGAACAAGCTTCATTCAATGCGCAAATAGTGCATAACAGGGTGCGTACAGAATCGTAAAATATTCCTGTAGTCGGGTACTAGAATGAGGCACCCTGTTCATAGAGCACATAAAACCTGCTGAAGAAAAGTGCATCGCTCAACAAAAGATCATAATTACGCAAATTAAATATCAATACGGCCGTCAATCGTAAACAAATGTGCTACATTTGTTACAGGGCGCAGCGAACTTTATTTCAGTGTCGAAATGAAATGGGGGACCTATATCTGAGGAAGCGTGGAATTGCTAATGTAAATAGCAGGTATAATACCAGTTAGTAAGAACAGACGGACATTAGTAATTGCTAATTTACATTAGCAATTACTAATGTGCATCTGTTCTTACTAACTGGTATTATAGCTGCTATTCTACACATTTTTTGCCTACCAGGTTTTTCAAACATCATTGCCAGTTGCATGGCACCGCTTCAGAAATGGGGCGCGTCTCCATTGCGTCTTCTGGCATCACCGCAATGCACTCCTTAGTCTCGGGTGCTGGGGAGGACACATCGTCACACTACTATGGGCTGCAGGCGCTCCTTCGTTGCCACGAAGCAGAGGATAGGAGAACGAAGAAGAACGAGAGGAACTTCAGTCCGAGCAGTCGAAAGGAATATGTCTGCCGAGTCCAGGTTCTTCTATAACATATCCTATGCGCATTACTCAAGCCACCACAGCGAGTTTTGTCGTTGACATTTCTCCGCTCTCAGAACCAGTTTCTCCACGGCGTCGTCACCAGCGACTCGGATTTCTGACGAAATCAGTCGACAACGATCTCTGCTTCGACGGTCTGGCGCTTCGATGTTCTTCGCCTGGCTTAACTTTCATGCTCATAAAACATCGTGTATTGCATGGTCATTGCACCTGGCGCAACGTTCCATGCGTTATGAGAAATTCCTGCATTCTGTTCTGAATGAGATTTTGCTCTACTACCAAAGAAGAAAATAAAACATATTCTTTGATGTCAACATCACCCCATTCACATGTAAAAAGCAAGGACGCAATATTTCCTTCTGGTCAGAGGAAATGTACAGACGGATAGATGATAAACCTTCAAAATTATTTTGTTTTCAATCGTTGGCTTCTCCGCTCTCTATAACGTACCAAGAATTAGATTTTGTCCGGCCGCCAATCTCTGGTGGTTCTCCCATTTTTCTTTTCAATGCGAAAACCAAACGTTCAATCTGCTCGACGGAGAGCGCAACACCAAATCATCAGGAACAAGAAATAAGATTTTCGGACTAACAAAAGATATAAAAGTAAATGTCCTCTTCAGTGCATGTAATGAAATTGGTTACGAATATAGCACCGCGCACAGACCACGATCTCGTCTTCCTGCCCAAGCAGCACAGGTAATTGGCTCAATGTTGGAATCGTATTGGCAAAGGTCGGCGCTACAAAGGAGCTGGATGGAACCATCCTGTTGCAATATTGGGCCGATTACCTGGGCAGCTTGCGTGGGTTGCTCATTCCAGAATGCATCGCAAAGTAGCAGTACACTCTGTCGGTCTCGCGAAGTTCAGAGGCGTATAGGATTAACCTTGTTCCCTGTTCCTCACGTGAAGACAACGAGAACAAAAGCAAGTTTGAGAAAAAAGGCTATAGGCGAACCTGCGGTAAGTGTCATAGCAGTTTGTTTGAACCGCGCATCATAAAAAGGGCGTTTGGTGACGTGACTTTCCTTTAAGCCTGCAGCAAGTGCTCGCTTGGATTTCAGTAGCCAGTCGATCACTGCTGCAATCACGTGTCTTGTTTTGTTTTATTTTTATGCATTTTGTGACTGAAGCTAAGTGTGTGCTTCGCTTTTATTCTGATTTCTTCTGGTTGCCGGAAAACGTAATTTCGCAGTTCCTCAATATTGTTTCCCTCATATGCTATCCATCACGCGTGGGACTTCTAAATTCCCTTCTTCTTGATAAGTAGACGTAGGGGGTGTTTCAGACACATGGGCTATTAGATCACGAATGTTTAGTTACACTTTATTCACCACACCCTCATTCCTTGCATATAAAATGAAATGTCGATGACTGAAGAAAGAAACAGCAAAATGAGAACAACAGCTACTTTGACGAATCCTGACACCTTCATCTGCCTTCGTGCGGCGAAACTGTAAACAATGCTTTCATAAGGTGTTTCACCTGCGCCGACTGTCGTGTTATGTTTTTTTTTCGTAAAGCGAAACAAACTCTTCCGCTTACAAACATTAAAATGCTAAGTGGTAAGTTCGTCGGGAAGCTTTATTCCCTTGCATTCCTTCCCTTTGGTTACTTTCCTTTTGATTGCTTTAGGTGCACGAGACACACTTCATACTCATAGTTACGCCCGATTGGCATTCGTTTGTATTTTCTTCGAGGACACACCTGTTTACCTGAAGTTCGGCTGTCAGTGTACTTAGGCGCGACCCTTTGTGTACTCTGTGTAACTTTCTTACCGCGTAAATCCAACGCACCGCCTCCCTCTCCTCCTGCTGACTGTAATCAATACAGAGAAGACAAACTTTGATAAACTAACATATTCTCTGCGCTGTCTTACAAGATCGGCTGTACAAACTAGAAAAGCAGGAAAAATTACAGGGTAACAGTTTCAATTTTTGGAAAAAAATGTTACGTTTTTTTTCTTTTTGGGCAGACTTCTGCAATGCAATGCTAGCGTCCAATTTTTCCTTCACTGCTTTACGCCTCGGCAGCATACCGGAGCGCAAGGCTTTTGTCACGTCACTCAGGAGCCGGATTTTGACAACGTAACGTTGCAAGTGTACGCCTACCGCACTGTATGTTTTTTTTTTCATATGGTGAACAATGCAGGCGTTCCTGCATGTTTAGGCTGCAGACAATCTACCATGTTTGGTAAGGTTGAGATGGTAGCATTTTCAGAAAATTAGTTCAAGATTCTTGGACATTGGCCGCGGCTATCATCGCCGGTGAGGCCCTGCCAGGCCCTCCTGCGGTTCTTAAGAGTGTCGGGCCTGCACGACAGGCTGTGAGTTTGCCGAGGCCTTTTCGTCTTCTGCTTTTTTTCCACTACATTTTCTTCCTCTACTTTATAACCCCTCATCTCTTTCTCGCAGTGCAGGGTAGCGCACTGTTGTTATCCACCGGTTAACCTTCCCGCCTTTCCTCCTCCTCTTTCTCCTCCACCTCCTCCTATACAACAAAATTTACTTCTGAAATTTGATATGTTCATCTCGGTGCATACAAGGTTGTACTGAGCATACATGAAAGGAAGGTTTCAAGGAGTATAATGTTATGCTAGACAACAACATCTGTAATTGGATAAGTGACGTAGACACCACTACGACCGGAAGGAAAATGGGATAGGAAAACACAGGTGACAGCTTATTAAGACAGGCGAAGAAATTTCATGGAGCTAGTGCGGGACTCGGTATAGGCGCTCAAAGTGTGGACGAGCAGTTCCAAACGAAAGCGGCCAATAGAGCTATCTGTAATGGCAGGGTGGGCTGATAAAAAGTAAACGCCAAGCATCGCTTCATTGGGGTAGCGGTCGATGACAATGAGCAGTACAGGTTGGTACAGCCAGCAACGCTAACGACCGCAGTGGTTATTCAGACTATATGACAGCGGCACATCTATCGGTGGCACGAGCAATGTAGTATCCGGCGTAGCTCACAATTTTCGTGAGACGCCAGTTTCTCTTGGGCGCCAGTGTCAATTAGAACAGTAACAGTGGACCCGCATCGCAGATATCAAGGATGTTGGGCAGGTGAGCGCAGGTGAAAAGAAAATTTTTGGGCTGAGTCGTCAATGCAGCGTCTCCTGTGAGAGGTCTATTGGCTAGTTCTCCAAGTGTGAGCCAGAGTAAAGTAGAAAGGTGAGGTAAAGAGTTTGCTGCGAACGGGCACGGCAGACCTGTAGGGAAGACGAGCGACTGGGGGTGCTTGGGATCTAATTGGCATTTTCGTACGAGAGTTCATCATGGGGCCACAAATGGCAAGATCAATAGTCAGCACTGAAATCGTAATAGGGACCAGGGCAAGGTGGCGAGCACTAACTGCTGAGACAATGGCAGGGAATGTGGCCGGCAAACAAGGAGGTGAAACTCGTGGGCAGCTCGTCCAAAGTGGGCCACTCGGCAGGATTACGGTAGTGGTATCGTGTTTAGAAGGTCTCACTAGAAGCACCAGCAGCAACCAGTGCAGCGGGGAGAAAGAAGAATCCTTTTTGTGCAGAGAGATTTCAGACCGGCCTTCACAAACACTTGGAGAGCGATGACTTCGATCAGGGCAATTGTACCTTTAACTGACTGATGATTTAAAGAGAACGGCTGTCATAGCTTCCGGTTTCCTACAGATTATCATGGTCAAATTCACTGTTTGGGATGACTGCAGTAAAGACGGGAGATCGTAGCAGTCGAAGCGATAAACTGCGCGCCGGTGTTGCCATGCTCAAACTGTCGGCACACCTTAAGCACAGATTTGACTGTTTCGTCGTGTTCAGGTTGAATGTGTCGTAAGCAATCGCTTTCAGAATGTGGCCCGTTTTATCGGCCTCCTACATGAAACTGTCCTTGTAGCAGGAAGCTAGGACGTCCAGAATATGAGAGGTAGCCTTCCATGGATGATTTGGCTCGAGGAGCAATATTTATTTTAGCGGCTAGCTTCCGCGTAAAGGCTTCCAAAAGAAGTCCCGGAGATTCAGCTTAGAGCGGTGCCGGCTGGTCAAGTAAGCCTCGTGCGCCTCAACCTAAATGCGGGAGGTACCCGCCCAGTAGAAGACAACGTTCGCCAGCATGAGCGTCGTATCGCATCAGTCGTGTTTGTAATGATGCGCTTTTACATGGCAAATTAGTCGATGACGCCGACGGTGCCGCAAAAGATGTCCTGGTCGAAAGTTCGTGCCACGACAAGTGTCGTCGTGGGCATTGCCGGCGCTGAATGAGCTCTTTCGGTCGTCATAAGGCGGATCCCAACATAGCACCCGCTGAGAATACTCAGCGTATGATCGGATGTTGTACCTGGCGCCTCCGCCAAACAATTATGTTGGGTTGAAGCAAATTCAGGCGGTTTATGCGGGTAACACTGCTTTTGCGATGTATTAAACGTTATTCCCATGTTATTGCCCCCTCCCAGAGTGTTGAAAGAATTTTCAGGCTTGCTTTAGGTATTCTTTGGCTTTTTATGAATTGAGTCGTTATTTCAGGACGCCGTGTCTGTGACGTCATTGTCTCTGATGTAGCAGTTTCGTCTACTGGAGTCTCGCTCGTCACCAGCCGTGACCTCAGTTTCGGTTTTCTGGTTTCGCTACTTTAAAATAGGCTTACTTGTTAATTTTAAAACCAGTTTGCTATGATGGGGATAGGGAACTACAAGGAATGGGATGCGATAACTAACTCAGAATGTTGTAAAAACAACTGGAGATGCCCTTTAACTACACCTGTTAGCAAGATATTGCTGGGGAACGCGAACTCGTCTGAAGCATTCTAATCACGTCATCAGCAATCTTAGTCCATCCAGTGCTACTCAATGTAAAGTCTTAATTTACGAAAACATTTTTTTCGCTTGGGTCTAATACAAAGGTGCACCACTGTGCGAAAGTCGCTTCTGGAGGCCCATAAGAATCTTTTTTCTTCCCGCAATAGCAGCAAGAGTAAAAAAATGGTTGCAGAGAAATGTTGATATCGCATTTTTCATGTCTCAAAGAACTACCTACTGATGACAGGCTCAATCTGTGTGGCCTTGAAAGAAATACATAAACAAAAGCCGCAGTATCCCGTGATATCATTTTTCTCCACATTACCGAAAAACAGATTCAAAAGAAACGATATGCGCACAAAGGCGCCCAGCGACTGTATGCTGCATTTGTGCGCCCCAGTCCATATTTAATGTAAAAGACAGTACACATTCTGAATAGAACAATACTTCCTGCTTGCTTCGAGAACTTGTGATCTCTAAGCAAGAGACGTTTTTAACCGGCGCGCTACCGGCACGTACTTCGCGACGAACAACGGTTAGTGTAATGAGTCTGGAATTGGCATGAAAGGACCGTGGTAACTCTCTAGAGAGCTGTTCTTGCTTTAAACCTGCCGGGTTTGCGAACCCAAAACCATGTTGCTGTCGCATTGCATTGGTTACGTTGTTCGTGCATTAAAGCCAGAGGCAGTGCTCGCTATAGCACCTTGATGGCAGATAGAAAAGTATCATCTTCTCTTTACTTCGCCCACTGATCAGCAGTTTTAAAGTTTCGTTTAAACTGATCACGAAACAGCGCGGAAGGCTACCCGCAAAAATCTTGTAGGGCGGCCTATGAACACACTATGATATGGAAGCTATTATTACTGACGGAAGTCTAATGAACGCTCATTCAACCACTTCATCAAAAGCATGATTTCGCGCCACTTTTGCATCCTCTGGAATCATCAATAGCGTCTGCCACATTTATTATAACATGCCTGCGACTGTGTTTTTGTTGTAGCTACGATGCGTAAAGGACTAGCAACTAGCCCCAGTAGTAGCTCTTCTGAACTACAGAACCATGACTGTCTTTTGAAAATATAGGTTCTGTGCACATTAAGACCATAAAATGATTGAGGGAAGAGCAGACATGAAAGGGAAGCCCAGAGTGGCGGTGTTGTAGTGAGAGGTTATGGAAACCAGGCGCGCTATGTGAAAGTCAAAGCTCTCAAAAGGTTCGCTGCACGCCGGCTAATGTACTGGACGGTAGAGGAAGTGGTCTTGCCCAAAATCTCATTTCCGATAACACAGCCGAGCGACAGGCCATGATCATCTCAGACCACAGTGCGCTGGCATGTATGGGCATCGTTAGACCTACAGCGCCCAGTGTCTGAGCTGCAGACGGTCTGATTTAATTTCTGCTTATTTGCACTCAACCTTGGTTACGTATTACACAGACGCAGCGAATTGATTTGTGGCATGCCGAGGATTAAATGCTTGTGCTGCACGTATATCGGCGGCAGCGGAAGTCACTATTTTTGTCGACTGAAGTTCGAACCAATTAACCGTACTTAATTTTCTCTGACCCAACTGTCCAAAGGTTTGTTTTGTCACGAAAGGACAATAGAGGCGATATTCAATTTTTGCCGTAAGTTCAGCAAAGAGTATCTATATGTTGAAATCGGTGATCAAGTCCATCTACAACACCTCTAGCCGCGGCAGTAAGGGAACGTTTATGCGCAGATCCACCTGGTTTCCCAGTATTGCTTGCAAACCGGCACGCTGATAGGTTTCTAGACTTCCCTCTGCGTACTGAAAAGCCGGAAGGTTGTGCTCAGTGCCAGTGAGAGCTATTAGCGCGAGGCGAACACTTCTAGGATACGTCAGGTTGATTGGAAATAACAGGGAACGACATATTTAAAGCTATCACCTCTCGCTCGTTGCTTCTAATCTACTACTATCAACTTGCGACATGAAGCTAAGTAGCTGTTGTGCAGTCGAATAACCATTTCTCGGGCGCATAGTCGCTTCCTGCGAACTGAAAGGATCCCCAATTGAAAATGTTATCAACGAGATATAACGCATGATTTGCTTGGAGGAGCTCTTCCCGCGAAGTTTGAGATGAAACTGCAGTTGTCTTTCATGTTCCTCGGATGAACAAAATGATTACTAGTGTCATTTTGCAAGGCCGTCAAAGTAAGAATAAGAAGATTCATTCATAAGTAAGTAGTGCACGTCAGGATACATATACGATCGTGAAATATTCTTGTAGTCGGCGACTGAAATGAGATATTCTGTTCGATTGTGGACATACAAACTCTTGAACATAAGTGCAGCGCTAACAAAAAGTTATTGGTGAAGCAAAGTGTTGGACATATGACCAGAAAGAAGTTCTAAGGAAATGCTCTACATTTGTTACTAAGTGCCGCAAGCTTTTTTGCTTTAGTGACCGAATGAATTGGGGGACGTATCTTTGAGGAAGCGTATAATCGTTCATTTCATTATACTAATGCGCATTCATTCCTACTCCTATTCATGCTGCTTTTCTATTCGTTTTTTTTTTCTGTACCATCGCTTTCCAAACCTCATTTCCAGTTGCATCACATCCCTTCGGAAATGGTGCGCGTCTCCATTACGACTTCTGGCATGAGCACAATCCATTCCTTCGTCTCTGAGTGCTGCGGCAGACACATCGTCATACTAGAATGGGCAGCAGGCGCTCTTTCCTTGCTGTGGAGCGGCGGTTAGGAGACTGATGGACGAGACAAACATCAGTCCTAGGCGTCGAAATCAATATGTGTGGTAAGTGCAGGATATTCTATTGAATATTACGTACAGGGCCGTCCACTCTTAGTGCGAGCACGCGAGTGCATGGTCGCACTCTTTTCAGGGCCACTGCCTCCAACACGGCCGCGCAGTCATTTGAAGTGGGACATTATGCGAAGCGCCACTTCCAGTTTAATCTCCTCTTGCACAATTTTGCTTTGATGAACACCTGTGTCAGACGTAGGGCTCTCTAAAAAGTGCTGCAACGTGCTCGCGTGTTCGCACTAAGAGTGGGCGACCCTGCACATTATGCGCTCCACCAATCTGAGTTTTGTTGCAGCAATTTTTACACGCATTCAGAGCCTATTCCTGTCCGGCGCCGTCACCAACGACTCGAACTTTGACGAAAGCTGTCGACAACGATCCCTGCTTCGATGGTCTGGTGCTTTGGTGTTGACCACGTCGGTTAACTTTCATGCTCGTAAAACATCTAGTATGGAATGGCCGCTGCACCTGTCGTCACGTTTCTTGCGTTATGGGAAACTCCTGTGTTTTGTTCTGAATGACGTTGGGCTCGGTAGCAAAACAAGAAAATAAGACATATTTTTGATGTCAGCATCCTCTCCATTGACATGTGAAAAAAAAAAGGAGATGAAATGTACTCTCCAAGTCAGACAAAACGCCCACAGGGATATGATGAAACTTGGTCAACTATTGTGTTTTCCATGTTTGCCTCTCCGCTCACTTTACTGCACCAACAGTTTTCATTGGTCCGGCCGCCAAACTCTGGAGACGCCCGCTTTTTTCTTTTGCCAGAGCCAAGATCAAACATCCAATGTGCTCGACGCAGAGCACAACAGCAAAGCACGAGGCTCTCCGAATACTATGTTGGGACCAACAAAAAGGTACAAAAAGCAAACGTCCCCATCAGTGCTTGCAATGAAACGTGACCGATACTGCGTCAGGCCCAGAACACGATCTTGTCCGCCGTAGCTTGCTTATTCCACAAAGTATGGCCAAGTAGCACTACAGTCTATGGCAGTATCACGAACATTAGGGACATAAAGGATGAACATTGCTTCCCGTTTCTCAAGTGCAGACAACGAGAACGAAAGCAAGTGTGAGAGAAAACGGGTCTGGGAGAAACGGTGGTAGTCTTCATCGCTTGGTTTGCCTGTGGATCATGAAAAGGGCGCTCGGTAACGCGACTTTCCTTTAAGCCTACTCCAAATGCTGGCTTGGATGTGCGTAGACTATCAGCAACTGTTGTGATCACGGTTATGGTTGTTGTTTTTTTCTTTTGCGCGCTACGACTGAAGCAGTGTTTATGCTTCGTCTATTCTCTGATTTCTTCCAGTTCCGACGTATGCTATTCGTCACATGTGAGTCTTTTCTAACTTCCCTTGTTCGTTGTTTATCGTCGTGCAGGAGGTTTCGGTAACGCAGGATATTATATCACAACTGGTCAATCAGGCCTAATTCACCACAACATCACGCCTTGCATATAAGTTAAATGTCGGTAACCTGAAAAAAACCCCATTAAAATGAAACAGCCGACACCTTGGCGAACTAGGACTCCTCTGCGTAACTTTCCACAGCAAAACTATGAAAACTGCGTTTCAGAAGCGTTCCGTTTGCCCCAACAGTCGATTTTTTTCTGTTACAGTGAAGATGTAAAAACATGCATGAAGAACTTTCGTTCGTAATCTTGAAAAATACGCTTAAGAGGTAAGTTCTTTGGGATGCTTTGTTCCTATGCGCTCCCTCTGTTTTATTAGTCTCGGTTTTGCTGGGTTTAAGAGACACACTTCATACCCATAGTAGGCCCTGTTTTCATTCGTACGTTTTTCGTTGGCGGACACAGTTTACCTGCAGTTCTGTTGTCGGTGCACTTAGGCGCACCAGAACTTTGTGTACTCTGCTCAACTTTCGTGCCGGGTAAATCGAAGGCGCTGCTTCGCACACCTTCCACCGATTGAAAACAATACAGCACTCACTTTTAATAAACGAACACGTTCGCTGGGGTATTTAAAACGATAAGCTATCCAAATTGACGAAGCAGCAAAAAAATATAAGAGCGCAGTTAGGTAAAAACAATTTGCGTTTTTGTTCTCTCTTTCTTTTCATTCTGATTGTTGAAATCCCAAGGTCATTTCGATTTTTGTCTTGACTGCTTCAGGCGTCCCGGCTGCAAACCGGCTGAAAACACCGCTGTCAAAGCTCCAGGTTTTCGTCTCGCTACTCAGGAGCTGCCTTTACACAACACAAACCTACCGCTTTTAGTTTTTCCGAAGTCGAAGCCTGCAGGCGTTCCTGAAGCTTTAGGCTTGCAGGAAATCGACCACATTCCGTAAGGTCGACAAGCAACATGTTCATAAAATTTTTGAGTGACAATTTCTCCTAAAATTTTAAATATAGAATTCCATTCACAGTGGGTGGTAGTGCGTCCTTGTAACAAAATGAAGCGCTCCGAGTGATACAAATCTAGGAAGTTATGCGAATTGCATAGCATCTGAGGTATATCTTAACTTTTTCATGCACTGTTGAAGAGTTTTACTTGTGATTTGTGCAATGGCACTGAGGGCGATATATTTTAACTGGTAATTCTCAAAATATTAAATGACTTGATAATGAAAACCTAAATTAAAATTATGCAAGTCCCTTTTCTCCCAGATATTTTCCTTTCGCATACGTCCCTGCACGAGAGTTGACGTCCAAATACTCTTGTAGCATTAACGGCTGCTGCATACGGTATGGCAAGCATGTACGCCAGCGCATGTGCCAGTGAGTTTTAGTAGCCTACTATCCAGAGTACTCCGTTTGAAAGCAAACCGCAATATATATTTTTATTCTCGTGAACATGTCTTCGGTCTGCAAGGAGCTGGCACTTAAGTCCATGAAGCTTGGTAGGACGAATGACTTTTTTTTTTGAAAGCGAAATTTATTGCCCCAGGGCATCAATGATGGGTGAAGGTGTGATGAATAATCTAAATGAATGGAAAAAGGTCAGCTGATTTGATGAAATCCAGTAGAGAACGATGGTACGGTCCCTGCGTCCAGGCAATGACTTTTTTTATTGTATTGTGTTTCAGTTGACATTAATAACGACAATACGTTATAAGCAGACCAGGGTTCGGAAATGAGGGGCCCGTTATGACGCACAAATGAAGGAAGTCAACAGCCATTGAAACCAAGGAAATTACGGGGTAATTTTTTCTTTTTCGTGTGTTTATCAATGCAATATTAATAGCATAATTATTTACTCCAGAACGATAATTGAGTAGAAACCATAAAGAAAAAAGACCACATGCCGCCGATGGGATCCGAGCACATGACGTTACGAGGGGGGGGGGGGGGGGGTGAGGACGGCGTATCTGTCGCTTAACTTCAGAAAGTAATGATCGTCTCTCAAACTGAGTTACTCAGAATTGTTATTCATGGTTTAAGAGCTCCTAAGATTGAACAGTCACCCTCAAGCCTCAAGGTGTCATCCCTTTGCTTTACAGCAGCGTCACGCCGAGACTCGCACACTGCGCTGATCCTGTAGCCAGAAGTGCACGGTCAAGTGTCGACCTCAATGGAGGGGGGGGGGGGGGGGGGGGTTAGTTTCTTCTGTTTCTGATAGCACAAATGGCAACGCTTAAAAAAATACACATATGAAAATGCGTTCGGTACCTGATAGATTATTTTATATCAATCATGTACCGCTCCCGCTCAAGTCGCGATTTATTAGCGCCTTATTAAAGTGCGCGCCTGAGTGGCTAAACGTAAAGTCAACAAACTCTGCTGGATTTTGTAAATTCGTTTTCCTATGTTTAAACTAGTTGAAACACTTTGAACAGTAAATGTGATCGTTGGTCTGGTCGTTGAAAATCTCATCAGTTTCACTTTCTTATAAAAATATTATGAAATAGCACAAATACGTTGATTTGGTGCACCTCTTCAGATCATGGCAAAATATGCGACCCGCCTTTCGTGTATCCTAATAGTTCTATTAAAACAACACGAGGTTGTGAAAGCTGGAGCTGCCGATAGCTCAGAAGATTATAGGATATATTTAAAATTGCTTTGGTAGATAAGGGCACTCCCTATGAACCTCGCGTTCTGGCTGCCACATCGATGGAGAACAATTTTTGCCTAGCGCACCAGCATCAGTCAATTACAAACCATTCGTACGCCATGGCTGCGTAGTGAATTCAAGCTGTAACAAGTGGACTTGCTCTCTAGTTTCCCTTCTGTGGCTCGCGTTCTCTAGTTACTAAGCATTACTGCATACGTCTCCTTCTTCATGGCCCTTAATTTTGTTAAGCGGTGCACTGTTATCCCGAGACGAGAGACGCAGCGAGATTTCGAAACTTTCTGCCGTCGGATTTAGTGAGGGCAACAAAGCAAGAAAAGAGGCCATATCCGCTGTTGGAAGTCTCTACAACAGATAATGGGGTGCCGGCCTTGTACTATGTTCACTGTAAATTCTAATTCGTCTTAATCAGAATCAAGCTGAAGGATCGCTGCGGGTTTACGAATGGGAATTGAAAAGTTTCGCTACTGTTTTAAATCTTACTTATCAATAGCCCATTTTCACTCTTATTTCTTCGTATAAAGACAACTCTTCATTTGGGGCTTGATGTACAATCTGTTACAAAGGAAGTTAAGTAGATCCATCGTGTGCGTTTAGGGAAACAGAAAGAACAATAAATAACCTTGTGTAAACCAAAAAAGTATCTGAGCTATGTTGCTCGAGTGGGAAATGAACTGGAATACCCTTCCCGACGACAATAACAATAACCTGTGCCATGAACATCGCGCCAAGCCAACCATATTTGCCATTAACACATGACTACTGACTACGACAACAGAAAAGTTGTAATCACCGCCTATGTACTGACGCTGAAAAGGTATCTTTAGGGAAATAAATATGAAAATAATCAGTCTGAACTCGTCTCCTAGCTTGAAGATGTCAGTATCGTTTTCCACTATTCATCGAGAAATGCGTGCTACGAAAAATCTGTCACGTCGCATAGGAGAATTTTGACAGAGATGCATTGAGTTCTCGGTTCAGTCATTGCAGAAGCCTCACCTAATGTTCTCAGGGGCCTGTAAGGTACAGATAAATAAATTATTTAGAAAATATTGCTAAGGCTATTTGTGCTGGTGCAGATAATTTGGCGAGCCGAATGTCCGGCAGCGCCTAGAAGTGCTCTTGGCAAGGTTTCGAAGATTGTCCTCAAATACCCTGGAGCGAGCAGAAACCACTTTGTTTGTGCCACTGAAATTGTTTAGCGTGATGTGTGGGCTCGCTCATCAAAAGAGCTGCGAAAAATGCGCGGTACTTTCTACATACCGCTAATCTGAGAGAAACGGTTTGGTGGCAGTGAGAGTGATGATGCGGACATAGGAAGTGGAGAATATGGAAGTGCAGTATGGTGATATTTTTCCTTTGAAAGTTGTTGAGGCAAACAGTTTTAGATTGTAACTTAAAGATGTGTGTACCCAAGAACAAAAGCCACGCCGCCGCATTACACACCATGCGCATTAGTAATAGCTCATTTGCACCGTCGACTGGCGTCTTAATTAGGAGCACGGTAACTGTCAATGCCTCTTCCTCTGCGATCGAAGGGGAAGGTTGCGTATGTCGCATCTAACCTTTACAATTAAGACGGAAGGTTAGCGTCGCTAGAGCCGCCGCGGTGGCTTAGTGGTTACGGCGCTTGGCTGCTGGCCCGAAAGACGCGGGCTCGATCCCGGCCGCGGCGGTCGAATTTCGATGGAGGCGAAATTCTAGAGGCCTGTGTACTGTGTGATGTCAGTGCACATTAAAGAACCCCAGGTGGCCGAAATTCCCGGAGCCCTCCACTACGGCGTCCCTAATAGCCTGAGTCGCTTTGGGACGTTAAAATCCCCATAAACCATAAAAAAAACGTTAGCGTCGCTATAAACGTTGTGAAACTCGTGAAAAGCTCGCATGCTCACTCCACAAAAACCGTGAAAGAAAAATAATCAGGACATTTACCGTGAAAAGCACAGGGCGTGAGCATTATTGATTTGCCTGCTTCAGTGGGAGAAAATGTCTCGTAAGGATCACCAGAACAACTACCCATCCGTATTTGTCCTCAATCCGTGGCGCACACGGGCTGACTCTTTAAACACGCTGGGCTGTGTCTCAGACGTACGTTTCTCTGCTTCCTTCCATTTTGGTTTCTTTTTCGCTACTTGTTGGTCTAAAGTGTAAATAAATTTTTACTATCTAAAATTTTTTAACGCACGCCGCTGTCAAAACTCATGAATAAAGTGCAGTCCCGCAAGCCAACTCAAACTAGCTCTAACTCATACGAACGGAAAATTATTTCTTCTTTCCCGTATATGGCTTTGCTTTCAGCTTTGCAGAGACTATACGTGGTGATTACTGTGTGACGCCAAGCGCACTGAATCCTTGGCTGAGCATGAGAAAGCACTCGGAATGATCTGTCCTATGCTTCGCGGTGAAATGTACTGAAACAACAGCTTCCGAGGAGCTATTACTTTACTTTTATCGATCATTTGGGCGTGTTTAAAAATAGAAATTCACAGACAGCTCTGCTGTCTACAGGCCCACTAATAAGGATAAATGGGTGTGACTCTAATATGAAAATAGTACAAAACCTCGTTTGAAAAATAGGTCTTCTGGACAACAGGTAATGGAAGATGAAAACGATGCTCGCTCATTTCATTTCTTGGTTTTTATTTGTTATGAGTCGACATTTTCTCTTTAGAAAGCAAAATTATAAGTGAGTAGAATTTGAGAAGCAAATGCACTAGCTGTAGTATTCCGCACAAAAGTAAGTCGGTGTGCTTAAGGCAGGTCGGCAGGCAACGACTGCGCATGTCGTTTGCAAGACTTGGAATGGAGTCGCATTCTGCCGTCTTGTACTGCCTGGCCAGCTTCATGATTGCGCTGTTCAGTAGTAGGCGGAATTTTTTACCCAGAGCGGCTGTGAACAACTGGTCGTGATTGCCAGAGATGAAGGGCTAAATGCACAAATAGGCGTACTACCGGTTCTACATTGCTTATGCACAACAAAGATCAACAAAACAAGTACATTTTATGTTAAAGATTTAGATCGCGTTCTGCTCGAACAGCGTTTGCTTTCACGAGGTACTGGAGCTTTTCTAGAAGAGTGCACCTTATCGATTTCAACGCATTTTCTTCCCGTCTGCTTGGGTCGTTCGGTAGCTGTGCTGGGAACGACGTCGACTAACTGCTGAGGAAAAAATAGAAACCGGCTATTCACGAGGCCTAGCAACCTTCGTCAAATGAGCAGCGGGTTTGGAAAGTTTTGCAGTAAACAGCGGAACGCCTGGAAGCAATTTGGTGTGAATTTTCACGTAGAAGCAACGAGCGAGAATGCCTTACGGTTTTCCCATACCAACAATAGGAAGAAGATTAACTGAAAAAGAGAGAAAAAGTAGTAATGTCAAATTAACAGCTGCAACGTTTTATTGTTTCTGTACCTACTTAGCTTTTCTGTTTATAACGTTTTCGAACAGATAATTTTGTCCCGAACAGACTTTTAAAAAATCTAGTTAAGCCTGATTTCTACCTGAAAATCGGCTTCCATGAAAACGTACTTCATTAATGTAGAGCACAGGAGGCACCGTACGAAAACTGTACTATGCCTTGAAATGCTTTTTTTTTTCCTACGGTGCCTCAGCTGTGCTGCATTAATGAAGTACGTTTTCGTGGAAGCGGATTTTCTGGTAGAAATTAGTATTAACGTGATTTAGGCCTTGTAATGCTTACCCGCCGCGGTTGCTCAGTGGTTAGCGTGCTCGGCTACTGATCCGGAGTTCCCGGGTTCGAACCCGACCGCGGCGGCCGCGTTTTGAGGAAGGCGAAACACTAAGGCGCCTGTGTGCTGTGCGATGCCAGTGCACGTTAAAGATCCTCAGGTGGTCGAAACTATTCCGGAGTCCTCCACAACGGCACCTCTATTTTCGTGTCGTCTCTCAGTCCCTCCTTTATTCCTTTCCTTACAGCGCGGTTATGGTGTCCGCCGATATGTGAGACAGATACTGTGCCATTTTTTTCCCAAAAACCAATTTTCATTTTAATTTTTTTGTACTGCTTCTAGAGCGGTGTTTTTGGTTTATTGATGAATTTAAACCACTCCTGGAACTTAATATCCAGAGCGTGGCTTGACGTAATCGATAAGATTGAAAATTTCTGTTTAGAGGCGAATGCGGAATGCCCGTAATGACCGCACGTCTCATTGGCGTCGTTTTATGTGGCGCTGCCCCCCATCAACAACGCACGGCTCATTGATTGCGTGGTAGAAATATCCTCTTTGGTGCTGAGTGAATATTCGCGGAATGTACAAATAAATGTATAGAGGTCTGACACTGTAGCAGGCGTTCCAGACAAGGGAATAAGAAATAAGACGTTAAATTAATCGTAATCAATGAGGATAATACGAAGCGTGATTTAGAAAACAGGTCCTCAGTCTGCAGATTACTTGCAAATACAGTGAGCAAGACGAAGGTAATTTTGCGTCCCGCAAAAAATCTGGTGCTCTAAGTGCAATATTTCTGCTAGAAAAGTGGACTTTAAACAACGAGAATTTTGGTACTATTTTTGACAACGCCACTTTCGCCCGCCTTTGAACTCCGGCAATGCAGCCCAAATTTTATATACCCTGCTTGTGAAAGATGCGGCTGCGAAGAGACAACTGCACGATCTCCAGTGTGAGCGCCCTGTTTTGGAGGCCGAAAGACGTGCGCTGCCTTGTGCCTGAACAGCCATGAACAGCCTTGATCCTCGAAATTTAACAGAGGATTAACAAAGATTAACAAAGATTTAACAAAGATCCT
This sequence comes from Amblyomma americanum, assembly GCA_030143305.2. Taxonomy (NCBI): domain Eukaryota; kingdom Metazoa; phylum Arthropoda; class Arachnida; order Ixodida; family Ixodidae; genus Amblyomma; species Amblyomma americanum. Next base: position 43,497 of record JARKHS020031495.1, on the reverse strand, counting down.
GGGGCCGTGGCTACGGCAATCGACTGCCCTCTACGCCTACACGGCACTGTTCTGCTTCCTGAGAGCGACAGGCTTGAATGACAAACTCTAACACTGCCCCTCACCCCTCTCTCTTCTCTTTTTCAATCCCTTATCCCTCTTCCCCAGTGCAGGGCAGCCTACGAGAATACCCTTGTTGTTGTTGTTGTTGTTGTCGTCGTCGTCGTCGTCGTCGTCGTCGTGTCGTCGTCGTTGTCATTGTCGTTGTCGTTGTCGTTGTCGTCGTCGTCGTCGTCGTCGTTGTCGTTGTCGTTGTCGTCGTCGTTGTCGTCGTCGTTGTCGTTGTCGTTGTTGTTGTTGTAGTTGTTGTTGTTGTTCACATACTATGGCACATGCCCACATAGTGGGATTGGACATGAATTGGGGCCACAGAGAGTTTTTGAGGTAAATAATGCCTGGACGAAATTAAAATGAATGGTAAGGACGGATCCTTCTGGTTAACATCCCTGCCTTCCCTCTTGCTATTTATCTTTCTCTCTCTTATCTATCAAATTGAGAAAAATAAAACCTGAGAATGCAGTGTCCTTTACATAAGACGGCAATGCGGACACCCCTATTTTCGCTTCGTCCAGCTAGAAGGCTTCCCTTGTTATTGTTACTTCAGTTTCTTATTTCTATTATACATCCCTCTGCATTACCATGCTTGAAAAATAAATGAGCCCGGTCGTCCTAGTACTGCAAAGTTATTTTGATATTATTGCGATAGAGCTTTTTCACGTGACCTTCTAATAAGCGCGGTTTCACCCTTAAGTTTTTTTAGGCTTTGTTGTTCTAGTTTAAGGCTTTAACAATTATCAGCAAAATTCTTTCCGGTTAGTTACTGTCGTCTTTCCATTTTTATCGCTGAAAAGTTAAGACCCTAGAACGTATTTGAGGCAAATTTTTAATAAGTGTGACGCTCTTTTTTCAATGTTTTCAGTTGAAAGGAGTGGGTTCTAAAGCAAGGCGATCAAACATAAAGTAAACACCTGCCAATCAAGACAAATATGAAATCCCGCTCAGCAAAAACCTGCGTTGAGGCCACTCTTGCTAACACATTAACCAGACCCGCAGACTCAGCTTTCTAACGCATAGCTTTTATCTCCAAAAAGAACAAAAAATCAGGAAGACTTGGATTTCATTCTGCGCGGTGTCACTTTTCCGCCTACCGCCCTTTTACCCTTTTACATATCCATTGTTCGGTCGGATCAACGGATGGGAACTTTTTTGAGCGTGCATTCCGGGCATGATTTCAAACGCTTCAACCGTGACTAGAATCTCAGACCATCCTTCTGCCGAACTCTCTCTCTCGACTCTCTTTTTTTCTTATTAGCGAGTGCTATTTCGCAGCTAATATCATGCAAATTTCTCGAGGACTTTATGCTGATTTTTGGATTTTGGGATTCAGGAACAGATAAGAGGTCAAAATTTTGCCACTAACTACGCACGTGTCATGCACATTATTCGTGGTTCTGCACTCTCAGAACGATGTTAGTTGTAGCGAAGATGAAGAGCGAACAATATAAAATGACCGAGGATGAGAATCTGATAACTGAACTCAACCATGAGTGAAAGGGGGCCGCCTGAAATCAAGGCAGCAACACGGTATGCACAGGATAGCGTTAGCAAATGGTGAGCAGCTCGCGAATTTCAAGAACTCGCGAGTCGGACCTCCAACGTATTCTCAGCGCTGCTTCCAGGAGCCGGATATAGCAAGGCACGTCGCTTGGATAGCGAGATGAATGTTGGTAGAGCTTGCATCGTTGAATAAGGGCAGCACGTAATGCACTGTCGCAGAGAGTGATGGACACGTACATGGCATTTACTTGGCTGTTCGTTCTGGTGATTATGTTTTGACCCTGTTTATTTATTCTTTTTTTTAATGGGGGTTTAACATCCCAAACTGTTACCTTGTTTAGGTTATCGGAATAAACTGTCTCTGAAAACCGTTAGCGTTGCACTTAAAGCATGTGAACTGCGGGGGTAGTAATTATAGATTTCATACTATAGTGATATGTCGTTTACAAAAGTTAAGTGCATTGTTGCTTATCCATAGTTAGCAAAACATTTTGAAAAAATACTTGAGCTTGAAGTCACAAATTCCGCAAACGACGCAACGGGGGCAATATATCAAGTTGTGTGCATGTTCTTGGTATAGAGCTGGCAGGGTTTCAAGGTTGCGTAAAGCGGCTGCCATGCGTGTGCCCCCTGCTTTAAAGGGAGTGTGCAGCGCAAAGGCTGAAGCCGCTGCCATTTGGCGGGATAATTAAAGAAACCGGCAGTAATTAAAATTTGTACATTGAACCCAACGTCTATTTTCTCTACTGCAGGCGTACGCCCTGTACTATACAGCCGTTTTTAAAACAACTTGTATAGGTGAAAAGAAGCTGCCTTCAAAATGAACCAGTCTTCTTGACCCCACAGCGTTTGGAGCTTGGTCCACACACAAATATTTTCAAGGGCTCTCTCAATTTAGGAAGTTGCCAAAAAAAATGCATTAATGTTTATTAGTGTATTATTGGGTGCATTTAGGTCGATCAGCGGGGATTTTTACGTGAATAATGTGGGTTTTTATCTATTAGTGGGTTAATTAAAATAAATTAGTGACATTAATGAAGGATTAGTGAAATTAGCGGCGATCCTTTTAGGCGTGATCTAAGAAATAATAAATGCAAAAAAAATTAATGTGGAAGAGCGGTTCTGGACAGTATGATCCCATACATAATCATTATAATTCTCATATTTTGAAATTTGGTGGTGCTCATGACGTCGGGACCCCCCGACCAACTAGGGAATATCGTTACTGAAAACCACGTGGTTTTTGCAAGACGACAATTTAACTGCTATCACATAAAAACGCTGTAGTTTTGAGCGTCACAAAAAATATTGACGTCCTCAGAAAAAAGGTTACCACTTGGACATACATGACGTCTAGAAAGAAACGAGGCGTGGCATGTGTGTCGAACGGTGTGCTGGAGAATTCGTTTAGCTGGGCAGCAAGGCTGGAGGGAACAAGGTAAGCAAATTAACTCATTTTCTACTTCTTCGAGACTATGCGGTAAAAGTATAACGTAAGCCTACATTCGCATCCCTCTATGTTCCAAAGTTTTATTGAGCCACATATTTTTATTGAAGCCAGTTATACACCTTACTTGATAATCTGCTGAAATATAAGCGGCATTGGTGCTCTTCCTCCTTGTCAGCTGTACATAAGAGGTCAAATCGTGCTCTTTAAGAACGCAGCACTCAGACTGCTATCAAAACGTCGAAAAGCAAAAACGAAATGAAATATTTCGGCGCTACTTGTTTTTTTGGACACACCTTAGGTCCGACGAGAGAAGGCGCAACAGGAGACCGACAAATGACTTTTCAGGGAACACTTCGATTTACCTTCGTTGGCTGGCACCAGCGCGCTTGTCCTCCCCGCTAGCCTGTGAAAAGTAGGGAAGAAATTTCACGACATTACTGACACGCAAAGACGATTACTTCTGTGTTTGTGTGCAAGCGACGGATGGCAAGTTGGGGAGAACTTCGCGATCTTGCGACGCATTTTGCCTCTGGCACAGCTTGCGCACATAGAGTTCCAGGCTTAGGCTATATCGGGAAAGAACATTCTTTCTGCACACGCGCCTCTTTCTTCCTTTCTTCTTTCACTCCCTCTTTTGTCGCTTCCCTTACGGCGCGGTTCAGGTGTCCAACGATATATGAGACAGATACTGAGCCATTTCCTTTCCCCAAAAGCCAATTAAAAAAGAAAACACACACGCGCACGCTCACATACACATACAAACGCAAGCACACACGCAGCAGACACGCAGCACACATCCGCTACCCCAAGGTGCTCAGTGAATCGAGTGAAAATAAAGTTTCTACGCTTCAGTACTGAAAAACACTCGTCTCACGCAACCCTGGAATGCATCTGTGAGAGGCGGGTACCTGAGATGAAACGCCGAGCGGTCGCGTTCACGCTTTTAAGTTCTTCTCGCCGACCGAGCATGCAGAGTGAAACGGCAAAACTGTCGAATGTATCAGAACTGAATTGATCGATGACGTTCCTAAGCAAAGCAATGTATTCCGCGTGCAGTTTTCTGGTAGCTTCCGCATACGCAGCCGTGCTTGAAGTACGCGTGAAGATCAGAGAGCCTTGATCGGTCTTAGTCCTGTGAACACGGCTGCAAAAGTAATGCCCTCTATATCACAATATTTGGCGTCGTGGTGGGCCAGTAAACTTTGAACCCCCAAGCCACGCTGGGTAAGTATTGTTTAAATGCGGCAAATGTCAGCCACCGCCGTACATTGTGAGGCAAGGACGACATAGCCTTGTAGCAGCGCTGGGGTTCACGGGCAGTGTGAATCACATTAACTACCTGTGTACGAATAATAGAAGTTAACGAATAGCAAATCAAACAGAATCCTGCTCGATTCGCTGAACCAAACAAATAGTACAGGTTTAATATTATTCGAAACCAAAGGAATGCAGCCTCAATTACTGAAATAATGTTATCTATTTATTTTTATTTATTTCAGAGCACCCTAAAGGCTCAGCACAGCATCGCATACGGGGGAGACTGATGCGAAAGCAGTCTCATAGGAATGAAAAGATGAGAAGAAAGGTGCAAAGCATTTTATTTTTGCGGAAGAAAAAGTAAACACTGCTATGCATCTAAACAGGGCAAAAATGAAATATATTACATAGAATACATGACCAAACGATATTACATTGAGCACTGAGCAAAAAGGAGCAAAAACACAACAAAGAATTGCATAATATTACGAAGATATATAAGTTCAAAGAAACGTTAGTAATGCAGGCTGAACATGCGGCAAATTCTGCAATTACTAGACCCTGGATGGAAAAGAATTCCACTAGTTTATGACCACAAGAAGAGATAAGTCTTGGTACTTTTTTGTGTAAGCAGACACTGGATAGACTATGAGCATGACCGAGGGAAGATCAAACACAGGAGAAAAGGGGGGGGGGGGGGTCATATATGTCTTAAGAAAAGGGAACGTTAGTGTGGTAAAAGGTATGAAATATTTATAAGCGAACATGTGTTCGTTTCGAGGCTAGCGTGTAAAGGCCTAAAAATGCTTCAGTGCAGGTGCGCTTTGATGACGTGAGTATGGTGAGGCAATAAACCTTGCTGGTTTGTTTTACAGAGACTCCAGGAGATTAGTAAGACTGGTCTTATCAAAGCTAGTTGGTACATAGCTTGAGTGGCGTCAGCACGGGAATAGACACAAACACATGAAAGACGTGTTGTTTCGTCTTTAACGTGTTTGTGTCCATTCCTGGGCTGGCTAAACTCAAGCAAAGAAAATATTGTCCTGGTAAGGGTACCCTACCAGTCAAACGTATTCATGTGAAATGCTGATAAGAGTTCTCTACGTTTGTTCTATTGTATTGTTGTTACCAAGAATGAAGCGTTATTTCAGGTGAACAAGGTTCTTAAATGCTTGTTAGTTATGTGTTCTATTTGCGTGTTCAAAGTTAGATTTGAATGCAGATGAACTCTTAGATACTTTAAATTGCTTCATTCAGGTAGTTATTGATTGTGCACAGATTGGGGGCTGTTCGACTAAAAGATCTAAAAATATAAAATCTAAAATATTTCATGATAGAGAATTTTTATGGCGCAAGGGCATCAGCGGCCAAAGAGCGCCATGGCACAAGGTATTTTTCGTTTGATCACGGTGGGTCAAAGACCTATTTCACAAGCATTTCACTCTGATTAAGCCGAGCGCCAGGCCAGGGGAAGCTTGTACCCATTGCATCACCGGTGGGTACACCCCGCACCTCCCGAATGCAAGGTGGATGGGCAACCACAAGGGCACCACTGTAGCCAAATCTGGCACTTAGAGCAGCATTCAATCCATTCATGATTCATTCATGATGATTCATGACGTATTGAATATGCACGTCGCATGGGTTAACTATTTCCTTGCAATTTATTCAATCATCTGCACAAGAAGTAATGGTGAACCAAGTTGGAAGCATTGCCATTCATGTAAATAAGAGAAGTAAAGTGCCAAGCACGGAATCTTGAGGAGCACCTGAAGTTACTGTGATGCTGTTTGAAATGCACTGATGAAGTTTAACTGCCTCCGAACGAAAATTAGAAGTTGTTCAATCCAATTATTTGTCTTATGGTCAAGCTGAAGGTTGCAAGTCTTTAATAGGAAACGTTTCTTTGGCACATGCTCAAAAGCTTTATTGAAGTCTTTAAAAACTGCATCCTGTGTCATTCGGCTTATGTAAGAAAGGATGAACATTTTTACAAGTCCGAATAGCTGAGATTGACATAACCTCATATGTTTGTAAACATGCTTATTATGAAAGGGCAAGTTATTCTTATTCAGATGATTCATGACGTAGGTAAACAGGATGTGATCGAATAATTTGATGGGAATGGGGGTCAGAGGCATCGGCCTCTAAGGCCTGAGATTTTAATTGTTGCCTGATTTACGTAAAGATATTATATGCGCAGTTCTCCAGTCTTCTGAATGATTCCTGTGTCAAGCGATTGCTGAAATAATAAGGGAGAAAAAGAGATGAGTGATTGCATGCTAATTTGAGACGTTTCGCGCTAATACCTTTAGGACCTTGGCTTATGCCCATGGGCAATCTGTCGATTGCTGAAGCTAAAGCTTTCTGTAGTTTTCTGTAATTTCGTTATAGGAGTGAACTGGCGCAGTATGACTGATGAAGGAACTGTCCGGAAAGAATGAAGAGAAGTTTCGTCTATGAAATAATCATTAAAAGTCTGGTTGAAAAGTTCGGCGCGTTCGTCTAATGGCATCGGTGTAGCATCGTCCGTACTTATTATTGGTAACGCGTGATTACTTTTCGGGTTGAGAGTACGCCAAACTTTGGGCGAGTAAATGGTGCCAAGTTCGGATAATGCACGGCGCTGTTTTCTACAGCGGCTGTTTCTCAAATTGGATCCACTTATTAGCCGCCTATGATGCTCCCAATATATGCCTGCGCTGTATGGAGGTTCAAGCTCCATTATGCACTACATTCGTGCTGCGGAGTTCACAATGATCATAAATGATCATGACTGGGCGACGTGATAGTGCGGAGGCTGGTTCACCCAGCTGTCCCTTGAAGTGCGAGCTTGGAGACCATGGATCAACGTAGGCCTCGCTTATCTAAGCTCCTGAGATGCTACGCGAGTTTATCCGGTGTCGTCACCAGTAGAATACATTAGTTTTCCTATACGTAAGACATGTTGGCCATTGAGTTAACACACTGACTAATTGTTGCGTAAATATTGTTGAGGCCTATTGTTCTGCAGAAGAAAGTTGTGTTCTATGGTAATAAATTCAGAAGACGTACTTCAACGTCGCTACTAGCGTTCCGCTCTTTCCCATGATTGTTCGTTTTACGCGAATGTTCTCAAAAGTAGCGAACATTCATAAAAGTATTCGATTTGTATTCAATTCGGTCCTATCAACACTCCGCCAGTATTTCATTCCACTTCTAGCAACAATAATATGGTTCCAATGCGTAGAAACGATTCATTGTTTGTATTCGATTCGGTTTTGAAGAAGCAGTATTCGCACCCCCGCAAAGTGATTGCATCACGGGCCATCATCATCATCTTCCTGGTACATTAATCCTGTCATCCTACAGCTGCAGCCACCGTGCCGCCGTGGTGGCTCAGTGGTTATGGCTTCGGCTGCTGACCCGAAAGACGCTGGTCGGATCAAGCCCGCGCAATCGAATTTCTTGCAGGCGAAATTCTAGAGGCCCGCGTATACTGTGCGATGTCAGTGCACGTTAAAAAACCCCAGGGGGTCGAAATTTTTGGAGCCTTTCACTGCGGCGTCACTCCAAACCTCAGTTGCTTTGGGATGTAAAACCCCCATAAAATAAACTAAACGGCTGCAGCAACCTTATCCCCGCTAACTTCATAATCTCATCCGCTCACCTGACTTTCTGCCACCCATTCTTCTACGCTTGTCATCTCTTAGAATACGTTTTGTTACCGTAAGGGACCATCGGTTATCTTTTCTTCGCATCGCATGTCCTCCCGAGGTCCCTTTCTTCTTGATTTCGACTAAGATATCATACACTCGTGTTTGTTCGCTCGCCTTATGAGTTCACTTCCTGTCTCCTATCGTTACAACTATCGTTTTTCCTTCGATGGCTCGCTGCCCTGGCCTTAATTTCAGTTCTACTCTTTTTGTTGGCCTCCACGTTTCAGCTGCATTGGCTAGCACAGGTGAGACGTTGCAGTTATATACTTCCGTCTGGACGGATATTGACAAACTGCTATTTATCACACGAGAGTTCCTGCCAGATGCACTCCAGCCTATTCCTTTTGCCCTAATTTTTTCACTCCATGGTCACTCGCATATAAACTTTGGCATGTTCCGCGGCACAAACCAAAGCCTCCTCCTCAGAGTCCTCCTTTTGCCACGACCCCCCCCCCCCCCCCCACCACCCCTTTTTGTAGCGATAGCTACATTACGGCAGCATTTCGAGCCTTCAACGTGGTGGCGCCGCCACCCTGTGGCTGCGCCGCCACGCTGTCACGTGGTTGGTCACGTGGTGCGGAGCAGCTGCCGGCGGCGCGGCGCCGTGATTGATCACGTGGTTCGTTGGGTCGTTTGTCACGTGACCAAGTTCCACTCGGCCAGCTGCAGCTATCGCGTGACTCCGGGTTTACCCAAGCTAAACCACCGCCAATTTTTTTTTATCGAAGCAAAACACTGCGTTTTCTTCGCAATTTAGCGATGGTGCATAAGGCTTAAGTTTCGATGAGAGCAATTGCCGTTAGCGAAAGACTACGCAGGGAGTACGCAGCGGGCCTATCTCCTCTCTTTGCGATGGCTGCGACTCTGTTTGCCTGAACTAGTACACTATCGCAGACCGTTATGTCTTTCTCGACCTGTCCCTCTAACCACCCCTAGTAGTGGAATATTTCTAGCATACATAATTATTTTTGAGCTAAAGGCCACCCTTGAACTTATTTAGAATTTCAGAGTTGAAAGCAGTGTGGTGGCGCGCATCTCTCATGTCTGTTTTCCTTGTTCTGTTTTCACACCTTTAGTATGGGTTCTCTAAAAATATGACGTTTTTGGCCAGGCGTAAGGAACACATAAGAAAGTGGCACGCGCATGGCTGACGGAACACAGATTATAACCACATGTGTGCCCACAACGCTCATTTCTTTGAACATCCACTTCTGAACGCTGTTTGTCATGGCCTATGAAAAGTCTCCAGGCAATATAAGAATATGGTCTTGAAGTCAAGTATATTTGTAATCCCAATAATTCATACGGGAAACATTACCTATTGGAATCGGCCAAAGCACACCCATACGAATAGAAACTGGAAAGCTCTATACATTTATTTTGCAGCCATATGACTGCGCTTGGGTGGATGCCAATGAGTAATAGCCCACTTAGTACAGATTTATTCCTCCTTCGGTAATTCTCCTTAGAAACGACATATCGTGATAAATAGTACCAGTTATTTCCGCGAATACTCATCAGGAATGTAAATTTAGGATACGGAAAGTTCGAAACTAAAAATATATGCACTAAATTAAAAAGAAAAAAGCCGGAGTATGCAACAAAATTACCGATCGGAGCAGGGAATATAAAGCCATCAAGAAAAAAAGAGCACGAAAGCCACTGTCACTGAAATAACACGAACCAGGGTGTTTAATTGAGAGGAGTTTCCTCAGGCAGTAGTTTTAAGATAAAATAATATTTCAAATAAAGACGGCAAAACCTTAATTTCAAGTTTTGTCACGAATCTCTGCTTTATCTATTGTTGGGGTTTCACGAAAGAAGAATGCCCCGAGTGCCATACTTTTATTTTCAGAATGCATTTGGCACATGCCACCTGAAAAGCTTTTTCCATCTATGCGTTCAATATGCCGGAATTTACTTGCAGATTGGCACCATTGGCATGGTCAAACAAGTTAACCCTGTAGTTGCTTTGTGCACGAATTGTTATTTGGGTACGCGAAAGGATAATGCTACAGTGGAGCCCCTGATGCCGTGACTCACTCATCCACAGAAAGTTAACCTCGCTCTGTCGGCTGTTTTGATGACTCTCTACATTGTCGCTCCTTATGGTCGGTCGAAAAGTTCAATATTTTCTTGAATGTGGTCTCACCTGTCTTTTTTTGTAGAACTTTCATCTTATAATGTAAAGTTGAACATAGTAACGCAACCTTGAACCTGGTATAGTAACGCTCGAACGATGTTTCCTGAAAAATTTCCGACTCGAATTAAAATTATGCAATGCATAAATGAAGCTGGTCTATAGTAAAGAACAGTTTTTGTATTATTTCCTGCCACATGTCATGCTCTTTTCCACTTGCACTTCAAGTAACTTTCATGAAACCTGTCTTTCACAGTATCATCAGACTGAAGCGTGTTTCAGACAAGAGAACAGATTCAACATTGGGGTACGGCACACGAATTTTCCCCAAGCTGTGCAGTATAAACAAATACTATATGATTGGGTTCATGATCATGTTGAGTGGCCTTAAGGTTTTTTGGTGGAATTCGTATCCTATGTTGAGGTGCTGTGTCTCCTTGCCCGCCTTTTAGTTGTTAGTGTTGGTTTTAAATCTGCTGACTTGTTTTCTAGGGAGCAAGGGCCGCGCAGCCTCTAGCTGGATGCTTTGTAAGTACGTCCTGTATATAGCCTGTTCTTGTACATGCACGCCTGTAACAGGTATCATGTCAAATAAAAAATATGCGTCTATGGCAAAGTGGTCTCAGGCTGCAGCAAGCAACACTGATCTGCTCGTGCTGCCAAAAGTTCAAATCTCGCTCGGGCCTGAAGATAGATTCCTGCCCCATTTGGGTGTGAAGTTTCGGAATATTTCGGCTAAGTACGCTCTCATGTTAGTCGTCAGGTTTTCATCTATGTTCGGTTTCAGGCACAGACGATCTTAGTCTTAAAATGCCCAGAACGGAAGTTGAAAATATTTGAAGATTAAAACAAACTTTCATAGAAATACCTTCCCGCCATCCATTGGGTTTGAGCATTCGTGTTATCTCTTTTTTTTTGCCACCTTGTACTCACAGATACGTGCACATGGCTGCTATGAAAACTAAACCATCGACGCGGCAAGTCGTCTTATTTGTAATTCTGTAGCGAAGGCGTATCTCGTTCTGCGCTGGTCTATATACCTTTGCGGATACAATGGAATGAGTGTTTTTAATTTGCGCCCGGTGCAAGATATCCCGCCCGAGGAATGAGCATTAACATGAAACATGGAATAGCTAACATGAATCCACCATATTAACATTATTCTTCCATCCGCTAATCGGTCTGTAGGTCTCTTAAAACATAACTTAAAGCATGCTCCCTCCCGCCTCCGATTACGTGCTTAAACCACTCTTATTCGACCTAAAATTAAATATGCTTCAGCTATTTAGAGCCTTCATCAAGCATACCTAATAAATAACATTGAATCTTTGCAGAATCGCTCAGTTCGTTTTATATTGTCTGATTATTCGCGTCACACCAGCATTAGAGCCTTGAAGAAACGCGCTGATCTTCAGGATCAATGTCTCCGTCGTAAAGTTGCACGTTTATCACTTTTTCATAAACTTGATCATCCTTCAACGCTTCATAATGGCTTGTTTCTTTGCCTCCTTCCATTTTTGTCTGCCGCGACCATTCGTTTAAAGTTAAGCGCTTGTCATGTCGTACATCTAACTATTCACATTTATTCATACCACGTATTATAACTGACTGGTACGCTATGCCTTCACATGTTGCTTCGGTCTCTGATGCGGATAAATTTCATAATCTATTGACTGCCACTACCTCTGTTTAATTTTTTTGTGTACATTGTTAGTTTACTAGTGCATTAGGTTTCTGTGTTGTATTTCTGTTATTGATGATTCTCGTTTTATTTTCGTGCCGTTGTCTGCGAGACATTGTATAACTAGTATTAACGTTACTGTCTGCTGCTGTGTTCATATTTTTGTTCTTATCCTTTACGCTTTAATGTTTAATTTTGTGTTTTGTATTTTTCTTTCAAAGACTCGTATGCTTTTATCTGTTTTATTGTAGTTTCTTGAAATTCTGGTATATTTGTTTACTTCTGATTACATGCCTGTACCTCTCTGCCCCCGCTCACCTATGTAGTACCCTCGAAATGAGAGCCCTTAGGGGCATTTTGTATAAATAAATAACTAAATAAATATATGCGCGTTCACACAGCCACGTCGATTTTCTGTGCCCTGCACAGGAAATGCAACTGCGAAATAGGTAAGAAACTGCGCAAACGGAGGAGGCCACAAGGTGAAGCAACTAACACGACACCATGGGCGCAGAAAATCAACCAGGTAGCCCGCAAGAAGTTCCAACTACTTCATAAGAAATAAGATCGGTGGCCGACAGCCACTTCGGAAAAAAAGCCTCACATGTTATTCGCATCTCGTGTACGAGTTCTGAATATCCACAGCCGACTTTCAAATACGAAAGTTACATTACAAGAGTGTGTAAGCAATACTTACAATTAAAAACTCACTCGCTACAAATGTGCGTTTTCATTTCTGTGGACATTACATTTCTACCTGATAGCCCGCAAACTTAGCAGGGATTATTTGTGTGAAATAGGGGCTTGTGTCGCAAAGCTGAGACTTTCGAATTCATGGCGAAGACCAGCGCCTCCAAACATTAGTTCGCACCAGATTATTATTGTGTTATAATGGAGATATTGATATAATCGTTATGATCACCCTGATTACGCCCATTGCAGAACAAAGCCCTCTCCATCTTTCCAATTAACCCTATCCTCTCCCAGCCGTGGCCACAATATCCCCCAAACGTCTCAATCTCATCCACCCACATAAGTTTCTGCTTCCCCTGCTACACTTGCTTCCCCTTGTAATTCAGACTGTTACACTTAAGGACCATCGGTTATCCTGAACTTGCATTGCATGCCCTGCCCAAGCCCATTACTTCCTCTTGATTTCGACTAGGATGTCATTAATTCGTAATTAAGTCTTGACCCACGCTGCCCTGCGTTACAGCATAGCTATCATTTTTTTTCTATTGCTCACTCCGCTGTCCTTAAGCTGAACCCTTTTCGACAGCCGCCACGTTTCTTTCGTATAGCTGAGTATCAATAAGATACAGCGGTTGCATACTTTTCTCTTGAGGGATGTTATTAAACTGCTATTCATTATCTGAGACAACCTGCTATATGCGCTCCACTCCATTTTTATTCTTTTAGTTACTGCACTCTCGTGATCCAGATCAGCTGTAACTACCTGTAATATAGACGTATTTCCTTTTCACTTCCGGCAGCTCGCTACTAATTGTGAACTGATCTTTTCTGCCAGACTGCTGAACATTACTTCGGTTTTCCGCACATTAATTTTTAGACCCACAGTATCATTTTTTCCAGTTCATCTCCGGAGTGACTTATCAAGGCGTCGTCGTCAGCGAACCAAAGATTACTGAGGTATTCTACGTTAATTTGTATCCCCAACTGTTGCCATTCGAGGTCTGTAAACACCTCCCATAAACAGGTGGTGAATAGCATTGGCAAGATCGTTTCTCCCTGCCTGACACACTTTCTAATTTTGCTGCTGGCTTTATGGAGGACTATGATGGCTGTGCAGCCGCTATAGATATATTCTAGCATTTTTATTTAAGGCCCGTCTACACCATGATCCGGTGTCGTATGCTAATTTCCTTGAAAATACGTTTTGTACTACATACAACCCCATATCGTCTATGAAAGAATTATTCAGGGAATACTCTGTTTGCAAGAAATCTCTAGCGCACCTGTAGAAAAACGTGCTTCAAAACATTCCATCCAGTCTCTGCGACTGGCGGCTCAAAACAATCGAAAGGAGCAAAGGGCGACGAAAGGTCAAGAACGAGACATTTATAGTTACACATATCGAAAGTGATAAATAAAGTGCACCTCACTTTTGTGCACAACACTGAGTGAATGGCGTGGGCACCACTTTTGATTACTAATTCATTGTTACGAACATAAGGATCGCACAGTGATATAATGCATACATACACCATGAGAACTGGGACACGGCAGTCTTCCATATGATAAGTTTATATGGAACAAAAGCGGCCCGACTGTAGGTGTACAAATAAAGGCTCGCATGAGGCGCAAGCAGGTCGCAGCATTTTTATAGAATGCATAATTTATGTCCGCGCACAATGGTTGATCGAAGCCGTTGTTCTGTTGAATTTGGCATGTGCTTCCGCCTATTCTGCTTTTGTAAACAAGTCGATACCGGACCTGCATACTGATCGTGCTGTTGATTCTTTCGTCCACCACGGCCGTCCCGCACTGCCCATAGTCAGCGCTGAATGCCTTTCTTTCTAAAGAAACCGGGTTGTTTTTGGATCGGAACTCTTTTGTTCGGCTTGCTGAGGAGTTCTAGAAGCTCCACTTTGGAAAAGTCTTAGCCTTCTACCACAGGCTTTATTGAGAGAAAAACAGCCAAAGAAACATACCAAAGACGTCTCTCTTTCGAGTGAAATCGAATATGTCAAGTTCTAGAAAACAAGGAAAACGCAGCAAACAACCGGCCTTAGCTTCCGTGGTGCCCTGAAGCCATGTCTTAAGAAAGGCTCACATTTGCCGCTCAAAGATATTGGCTCGCATCGATAGATACGCTAGTGTAGGTTGCCCATGATGTCGAAGCCCACTCACAAGGTTCGAAAAATGCGCTAGAGATAAAAATCCTCCAAGTTTTATGGGGCCTGCAGCCTAGGTTTCGACAACTTTTCAGATATGCAGTAGGAAACGTTTCAGCAGTTTTACCAGTGCATACAGTACAGTTGAACAATGCGGACAGTTAGCAGAGGTTGAACCAGGCCGGCTGCGTTATTGGTGGTAAGCGGTAGCAAGATGATGTTTTAAGAGCAATTATAAACTTAATCACCAAGTTCATGTTCGAAAGCATTTAGTGAAACTGAGCCGAAGATCGTCACTTAGATTTTCACTCTTCGGACTTTCTCTAACTTGCGTGATGTGGCCGTAGCTCTTTTGATCACAAGTCGCCGTAAATTCCCTCGAACGTCCTTTTAAGTTGATTTGAATTGTCGACCTCATACTTCCGTCTGCTATGCACCCCTTTCAGCTGTCCAGCAACGGGCGGGTGCCGAGCTTTCGATAATAAAAAAGGACTTTCCACTTGCTTACGACGAATTCTTAGCAGCACACGGGATGCGGATAGGAAATCTAGAATTTTGAGCACTCAGCTTTGTAGGGAACATTACAGTAGAAAACTTGAACTTGTACGAAAAAACAATTGGCATACGAAAGAAATCTCCTTGATTGATAGTTTGTTAATGAGTACGGTGAAACAGAGTTGCTAAAACTGGTCCTTATATTGTCCGTAATATGATCAGCAATAACAAGTATCCCAATAGATAGACGATGCGTGGCCAGCAGTTAGTTTCTCTCTGGAAGCTAACAATTAAAACAAAAAAAGGCTACGGGTCACTGCAGCAACCCGCATTGGAGTAATGCGAAACCACTGAAGCCTTTTTCCCCCTCTTTGCTCCTCGTTGACCCTCTTTGATTTGCTTTGATTCTCTTTGATACTCGTCGCGTCTCTTTGCTTCTCTTTGATTCTCTTCGATACTCGATCGTTGCCTCTCTTTGCTATCGCCCATCTCAGTCACCCATATCTTTGCTCACTCATTTTGGAAGTTAAAATTAGGCGCCCCGGTTGCTTCCCGTCCACTTACTATATGCCCATTCAGCCTATTCCGCCGTCCATTGATTTTTCTTTTGTATAATTATCTAACTAATCTAAGTATATCGACGTCCGCGCTATTTTGACAATTTTTTTTACATTTTTGGCTCTAATTAATTAACTAATGATTCGATGGTCAGCAAAGTTTTGCCCACTACTTTCACGTCACCCTCTTTCGATTAGAATCACTCTTGACTCTACCTCTTCCTAGTTCCTCACAATCGCTACGTACGTCGCTGCAGACAGCTGCGGACCCGATCCCCGCTGACATAGCCTAGTAAAGCTTCCACTTTAATAATTTCTTCTTCGAAAGTGACGTATTCGGTTTTTCATGATAACGGCTGGACTACGCAGCTGAAACACTTTGAAAGTAACATTGTTACTCTGCCAATGGAAGTGAGCGAAAGAGAAATCTAACAATTAAGCTCATTTAGAAGCAGTACGTACTGACGGACGTGCGCAGTTCATTTCTTTGCTTGAACTCATTTTTTTCCGCAGTTAGCAGGCATGCACATGTTTTGTTCTATTCCGCATCGTTACGGGTTTTTTCGAACGTAAAACTTTAGAGATAGCAGATACCAATTTCAGACCAGAGATTGGCAACTAACGTAGTTTAAAACTTTGTAGCAGACTGCCTCCAGATAGAAAAACATGGCGAAAATTTGTGCAACAACTTCTCGAAGCTGCATATATCATCATCTGATGATATGATCATGATACTTACTAAACATACTCCGAAAACATGAGATGCAGCTCGGATTAAAACTATTTCTTCACACCATTCGTGTTCTGCTCTATCAGGTTTGTATTTCCCTGCCTCTTCTAACTCCTGACTGAACTTCGGCTTCACGTTGCGTGGAGTGTTTATCGATTTTTTTCAGCCCCTATTATACGTCTTGTTCATAAAGTGCTCAGAAATCTAGCGTTGTTTACAGATGCCTTAAGGAGAAGTAGCTGTGGTAGGAAAAGTGTTAAGAAGAGCGCCTGCGACAAAAAAAAAACAAGAAAACACCATTCACTTATGTCTTTTGGAAAATTTATCTTGTAAAGTACGAGGCCAACAAATTTATAAGCCACTAACTCGAGCTGAACCGAGATATTTTAGAGCATAATTTCATCATTGACCTTTCTGTGCACTTTACAGCCTTTATTACAGCTTACAAAATGAAGCCAACACGCGTGGAGCTAGTGAACGCATGACTTGGTAAGTAAATTGTTTACAGGAACACAGCATTTTTCAAAATATGGAAAACTGCGCGTCAGCTGTTGGAAGCGAGCTTTAATGCTGATATCTGAGTCGAAGGAAGGCTGTCATTTTACGCAGCTGTCTGCTTTACCCGTATTTTTGCTTTTGTTTTTCTTTGAGTTGTTTCGGAGTGCTCTGATCACGCGCCCTTAAAGTAGCTCTGATATGCACTCTAGGCTTAGTGAAGGTCGAATTCTGGAGAAACGCTTTTGAGGATCAGATTTTTTGGTTTATAGTGTTGGCAGTTTCAAACCCAAAGGGTTGAACGCAAGGCAAGCGAGTGTTGCGTTCGACGCGCCATCCGTAACACCCGTCTCAGTTTATAAATCAGCAAGGAAAAAGCTCTAAGCATCTTCAATCAGATAACTTAATACAGCTAAAAATTCCTAACCCTCGCGAAACGTCAGTCTTGAAGTGCGGCTCAAAAGTTCGCAGATAGGTTTTACAGAATATTACGAGACTGAGCGTGTTATAACCAAGTTAGTGCAGGAAAACTCATATAAGGCTGCACACCTCAAATGTGCCATAAAGCTATCATCAAATATCATCAAAATCTCAAAATGGTATTTTCAGTAAGAGTGAATTAATAGTTTGCAAGCGAATAAGAAGACGGCGCTCGAACGCCCTAAGTGACTCTAAAATATCAATAGCTGCCACATTTTATTGCGGAGTTGATTTTGCTAAGAGGCCGCCGAAGTTCATAGTTAATTCCCGTGATATATCCTTAACCCGGAGCCTGGAGAACTGGATTCTGCTTCGACATTCCCTCTGCCATGATTTACAAGGCTGTTAGCAAGGTTCCCCCAACAGTCGGAAGTTACCGGATCATGCAGATATTGATCACCATATCCACAGGACATGTGGCGGGCGATTGTGCTCGACGGACGGTATTCGTCACAGTGGTATCGACACAACAAGTAGCCGCCTCTGGGTACCAAATATTCCCTTACGTCTCCCGCCTACTCCGCCCAAAGAGGTCATGAAATGTTTGTAATGAAGTTGGGCTGGTGTAATCTGTGCTGTGCTAAGGACGGCGGCAGAAAATAGGCAAATTATTCGGTTCTTGCATTTACACCGTTTAATGTTATTTATTTTAAGCGGTTTAAACTACAAGTAATCCTGTGATATTAAATGATTTCTCATGCGAACTGTCCGAGGTGTTTTTGGATATAGTAGCAAGAAATATGCGTGGTAGTAACTGAAGCTTCGACCACTTTTTCATAATTGACTTCTTTCTGACCGAATTATGAAACGGGAAGGTAATTCTTCAATTTTTTGTTGCCTGAAGGCCCAGCTTGGGAGGTTATTCTGATGAAATCTGAAATAAGCTTAATTCACAGAACCCTCTGTAAGCCTACAGTGAGGGAGGAGGAGGAGGAGGAGGAGGAGGAGGAGGAGGAGGAGGAGGAAGGAGAGGAGGAGGAAGAGGAAAGGCAGGGAGCTTAACCGGAAGAATAATCGGTTTGCTACCCTACACAGGGAAAGGGATGAGGGTATAAAAAATGAAAGAGAACGGAGAGTACCAGAAAGTGATGCTCACATAAACCGAATGAAGGGTATGATCGTGCCCAGGGATGCCCTACGTTGCTTGTGGCTGAAATAAATTGCAGTGAGCCCAGAAACCAGAGATCTGTTTAGTACCATTGTTTCTCAAGCACCCATGGGCCTGCTGCGGCTGCTGGGCGCAGTTCACGTTAACCGAAATCACCGCGTGGGCACCCGCGACCTTCTAGGAAAATTAGAAGCTCGACACGCATGAATAATAAGAGCACAAAACATTGCGAAGCGGGCACAAGACACACACCGACACGGAAATAAGACAGCCTTCGGACAGTCACCAAGCCAGTAAAAGAGTCGGTCGCCCAAATTAAGTACGCCTAATGCCATCAAACCTATAAGAAGAGAAGTGCGGCACGAGATTCACGCGCGTGCTACATAGAACACGAGTGTTGGATTATGGTCACAGAGTGCCACACCTCTTAGGAATGCCACCAACGCATTTAAAAGCCACTGCCGTTGAGTCAGCTACGTGGCTTTTGAAAAGTAAGTTCTGCTCCGGTTTTTTTCTCCAGGATTCTTTGCACCATCTGTGTTTGCTTTTCCCTGGTTGTAGCCTATAGATGGGTAGCCATTGCAATGTTTCAGTGCTCATTTAGCGTGCTCTGAACGAAATGGCAAATCATTGCCTACGTTGCTAGCATATTATCTAGTCCGAGGCTATTCCGCAATATTTTCAAGGTTTCTCTCTTTGAAAATATTGAAAAGGTTTTTTAAAATGTGGAATATTTGCTTACTGCTCTGATGTCACTGGTTTTATTCATTAATTGATTGTACCTTCTTGAACGGTGGCAGGTAAATATAAAAAAATGGAATTACACGCCTCACATGTCTGACCAATCTTACTTGAAACAGTGGTGACGCAATTTTTTTAGAAAAACTAGATATTAGACGCCCATTGCAGTGACGCCGAAGGCCTGAATCTGGAACAAAAGGAGTGTAAGAAATAAATGAATTTACCGGAATAATTATTAATGGCTGTTTATTCAGCTCTCCCTGCCCTATCGAAGCATTAAAGGGCAGCAGGAATGGTTTTATAATTCGATTATTTTAAATGAACCGAATGTTTGAAACTCGCAGGTAATGCACGCGAAATATTTTTGCGCTAGCATTTGAAATGGTGACGGAATGGACAATTGAAGCGGTGTCGGTGTTCTGGCTTCTCGGCAGTACACAGCAAAAGGCAGAGGCCACAATGATAACGTCACGTACCGCGGCGCTATGTTTGCAGCGAAGAAGTGGTTGTTTAAAAGAAAAAAAAATGAATGCCGTCGAAGGTGAAGCTCACGAAGCATTGTTTTGATGGCATCGGAAGGCAGCGGACATCTGATATTCCGGCAACAATTACGTCACCACGACTTTCCTCCAACGCAGTGAGAAGAAGCCAGAACATCGTTGCGGTTTTAATCGGTGATTACGTGACCATTTTGAATGCTAGCGCAAAACTACATTGCATCATTTACCTAGAAGCTTCATAGATTCTAATTCTTGAATAACCTCGAATTCTCAAAGCGCCATTAACCCTTTAACTTCTCTGGCGTGTTTCGCATTACTTCTCTTCCTTGTGTGCTGTATAGCACTGCAGTTTACCAACCGGAATAGTTGTTGAATAATTTGTTGTTTTATAATTTGGAATTTGGGGGGTAACAAGACAAGAGTTACTCAATTTGAGGATAAACAGTTTGCTTTGAAATTACTAATGAAAGCAAAACAAAAAAGGCATGAAATTGTAAGGCGTAAGCATGACTGTGCCCACTCGAAGGCAATTATTGATCACTAGCAAGCCCGACAAATTCAGATGCACATTGCCTGTACGATAATTATATCATTCTCTGCGTTATGTGCTTATTTAAGTGCAGAGGCGTCAGCATGTTCAATGTTCAAGAGTAATAGCAGACAAAGACAAAATGTCGGCTCCGAGGGCCGTCAGGCTTAGTGTTTGACATTTGAGAAGAACATTTCAACTAAATGTTACGAATGACGTCGAAAAGGCATTCACAGAATTTTTCAAGCGCCCCAGATGTTTACCTTTATGCGCCACCACTGCTGAGAAAAGTTGTAAGATGCAGTAAACTCATACTATTATCATACAGATGTCATACAATTGCCATACAAATGTCATTGAAATGTTTTCCATTTTTGCAAAATCATCACATTTATTATACAGATATTATATAATATCATACAAGTTGCGTGACATTTGTACGATGATACCTGTATGAGGTTATTGCATGATACAACTTTTTTCAGCACGGTCTCACGTGATTTTCGCAATATTCGTCTGTGCAAGCCACTACTCGTTGACGAAAAAACATTGAGCAAGGACAATGCATACTTTACACTAGCACTGCATGGTACAATTTTCTGAACCGCCTAAATATTGCATCAGAACTTCGAAGGAATTAAGTTTTCCGATTCGGCAGAAGTAGTCTATTTTATCTAAATGTGCGCATCAGTACACTATCAAGCACGCGTCCTTTTTACGCGCCGTGTTTACGCGAACCTTTAAGTGCAAGATTGGCCAACCTGAACTGTGCCCATCGTTCTGTGTCTGTAACTGAATTGCGTATGTAAGAAATCGCGAGGCAGCGGAACCGTATTGCCTACTTCTCAATACAGCGAATGAAAAGTGAAAGCAAAGTAAAAAGAAGCGAAGTAAGAACGAGACATCCTTGCAACGATCCGTATGTCTGTTGCAAGAAGTCGATGTTTTCTTGTTCGCAAATACGAGCATATCTTACAATACAGAGAAAGCATTTCCCAAGCTTAACCTTTGCCCAGCTTATTTCACTTTTATTTCCACCCAGGAGGCTAAAAAACAGTGAAGATGTAGAGAAGTGTTTCAGACATACCTAAGCAGACAGCTGAAAATTATTAATAAAACAGTTATGCTGCTTACTTGAAGAAAAATACCTGCAATTCTTTGAAAACAACAGTTCAAATTGAAAAACAAATTGCTGATTTATTGTTTCAGCTTTCGCGATAATGATTTCTGAATTCGTTGTATTATTCTTTCCGTTGAGACAGAAGTGGTTCTTAAGTTTACAAAATGGGCGCCGATAACGTGAATTTCTTTGCTCGAAAGACCGGTCTCTCTTATATAATAGAAGAAAGTTGCCGTTAAGAGAAAAAAATATATGTCCAATTTTTCAGCGGTGCCGACGTCCTGGTTTTTACTTAAAAGGATCAAGTAGTCGTGAAAACCATTGTATTTTCCACCAAGCAACAGAGATCCAGGATATGCTGAGCCTTCATTGGGCGGCTCTTCCTTTCCTTGTCGCAACATCTGTTCTCAGCACCCCCAGAAGTCTCTAGTTCCTGCCGGTTTCTCCGAAGGCCTGTTCGTCGCTCGAAGTGCGACGAACGCCAAGGTAGATATAGGACAGCCAAAGGTTAAAGCATTGAAAAAAGTCAATCTTCCTGCCTCCCGAAGCGTTTCCCAAGTGACGCAAAGTATACGTTAGGCAAACCAAGAAGTCCGATAAATGGACTTGCTGCATGTCCCGCAGTTTCTTGTTGACTCAGCACCAAGAGCGGATGCGTGGTTGGGACTCAGAACCGAAGAGCGTCATCTGGTCGGCTTTCGTACGGGCGATCTCTGTGGCGGGGAGAGTCTCCAGCATATTATCGAGTCGGTGTCGGGAAGCCACCGCGAACAGGAATAAAGTGAATTGATGCGCATTTAGCAAGAAAAAACGAACATAACCGTATCAGAAAAATTATACCAAGAGAAAAACGCATCGCTGACGGATTGCTTTCACTTTGTAAGCAGTGTATATGAGCCTCACCACGGACTATTGCTGCTTCCTCCTTGGAAAATAACGTGTTTTTTTTCTTGATCTAGAAGTATGTTCTTGGAACGCATTGAGGGCAGTGTCTCCAAGTGCGGAATGCTCCTACGTCGTAATTTTGACACGAGTACTCTTATTGACCTAATGGGAGTGAGAAAACAAATAATTCCCCCACGTGGCTCAATATTTATACACTAAATATTTATATTCCGCGCAATGCCGTCTACGACTTTGTAGGTTCCTGCAAACACCTAATTACAGAGGCATGTAAAATTTTGCATTTATTTGCTCCCTAAAGTGAGGGTTTCTAAGCTGCGACCTCCAACTTTCGAAGCAAGTCGTTTATTGGTGTCATAAAAATTATATAGGTTTTTAGTTCTTACTTTCTCTGTCGAAATAGCGCCTTCGGAACCTGCGCTGAGTTGGAAAGCTTTATATAGGGCCACAGCGGCGAAATAAGGCTCGTGAATAAAACAAACATTTTGCATGAGAACAACTTTAGTTGTTTAAGGCAAAGATATTTTACCATGAAATCATTGGCTTTATGGGAGTGTTCCTGATAATTTCGACCACCAAGTTTTTTAAGGCTCACATATTTCACCACAGTACACGGGCCTCTAGCATTTCGCCTCCATCGAAATGCGACAGCCGCAGAGGGTACCAAAGCCACGTGTTTCTGGACAGCAGCCGAGCATCTTATACAGTGTGCTACCGCGGCGGCTGAAGACCAGAATGATGATGATAATCAGGTGGAGATAAAATATGAAGCTATACACAAAGATTCATTGTGCTTAGGTCGAGTTCCCCTCTGTAAGGAAGAGGCTAATTTTGTCGTACGCCCAAAAACAACCTTTACGCCGAGGATCGTTCCTTCATTCCGAAAATGTGAATCATATTTGCGTTCTCTGCGCATTTGACGTGGAGATATAGCCGAGTGCAGTTACCAGTGCAAATTTGTGGAAAATATCTTAAACAGCCCGTGTTCTGTGCGATATACTACCTCGATGGAATGGAACGCGAGCAACCCAGCGCCAACACGCTCCGCTGTTTCAGTCTCTTTTTACAGCGCTTTCACTTCGGTGATAGCAAAAAGACCCTAGACTCGTCCATGATGCATTCTAGGACGACTCTAACGTCTTTTTCGTACCACGTAGGTAAAAGTGCGATGAAAATAAATCCCAACAGCGGGGCGCGTTGGCGCCGGGTTGTTCGCGTTTCTTTCCATCGAGGTAGTAACTGCACTTTATAGAACTCCAGGTGGTCGAAATTTCCGCAGCTCTTTACCACGGTGTCTCTCATAGCCTGATTCGTTTTGGGACGTTAAAACCCCATACTCCAACCAAACATCTTGAAGGGTCTGGTTAAGTGGAATAAGAACTGTCAGGATGGGAACAACTGTGGAAGTGCGAGCACAATGTCGCCCCTATGACTAAAGCAGACAATGTCATGCTCGATGCTGTAGCGGGGCTCTCTGTCTTGCTGAAAATATTTTAACATTGACAAGGGCAAGGAAAAGCCACTGGGCCATTAGGCAAGCAATTCGCTCTGCCAGATACGCAGTGGGGGACACAGCAGTACAAAACTAAGAGAGCTAGGCTGGTACAAGACGGGAAAGAGAGATCTATAAGCAGAGAAAAAGCGACCGCTACAAATGGTACCAAGAACAAGGCAGCGTGAAATTAGCTGTGGAAACGTCTTATTACACCTGGTGCTTTTTAGACACAAGCCTGCAGAACCAGCCTAAGCCAGTTCAGAAGGTAGGGGAAGATTTTCTTCGATTCGCACCGTCGAAGCTAATGAAACTCTGGAAAGTGATAACAGAAGGGTGGCGAGTTAAATCAGGCAAAAGCAACACCGTTTACTTGGCGGAAAGACTAACCCGTGTCCTACACTCTCTTCAAAATTCACCTTGCGTCACGAAACCGAAGCACACGTCATGCATGCGGCGCCGTTTACTTGCAGAAATTCTAGAAGTTGACTGGTCTCAATACGCAAACGTTTAAGAAAATACGGCCAGATGTTCTCTGAGTGCCCCGCTCAGCTTAGTTTTTCATGTTTTCTGACTTCACATGATCAACCTTCTAGAAGACTAAAACACATGTATAAGCAAAAGACAGCAACACAGACAGCGCAAGCAGTGCGACTGTACCTCCGGGAATCTACAAAACACATCTATAACCAAAAGACAGCAACACAGACAGCGCAAGCAGTTCGACTGTACCTCCGGGAACCTACAAAACACATTTATAATTAAAAGACAGCCACACAGACAGCGCAAGCAGTGCGACTGTACCTCCGGGAACCTCAACCCTCGTCCCAACTTCAGCAACATTTACCCTATAGGAAACTTCTATACAGTGTGAAAAGCGCCGGCTTAGAGTTTCATAAAAGCATCCAGCAGAGCAAACCCATCACAGATATCATGCGGGGTAAATCATACAGCTTTCGCCGAGTTGTGGTGCAGACGTCTGACGTCCCGTAATTTATTTTTCCTTGTTTCACCAGCATATTACGTATAAAAACTGCTCCCCTACGCATATGATACATTATTGCTAACATTTTAAGCTGGTTTTTCATGCTTCTTGCATAAGCCTGCTTGTCACATGGGAGGCAATACAGGTTAGCTTAACAGGTTTCTGTGTTTTTTGGATTCCAGCTCTGAAGTTCATCCAGCAAAACCGGAGATTAACATGAAATCACTGACGCAGAATTTGTTTCCAAGGGATCATTGGCATCTGACCTCTCTGTTGATAGGCCAGTTTAAGTTCCCTCGTCGACTGTCCTTACAGAGAACGCTTCTGCGTTCACATCATCAGAGACCTGTTCAGAACTCTTCAGAACTCTTCACTATTCTTAGCTCAAGTCGTCGCTTTGCAGTCAAATGGTAGGTACTCCATGATGACATAAAATTTATAGTTACGATAGTTTTTTTTTGCTTCATGAGAAAAGAAATGATAACCTGAAAGAAAAAAAAAACGGGATTATTAGAGGGTTATATGTGGCGTTTAACGTCCCAAGGCGACGCATAGGCTATCAGAGACGCTGCAGCAGAGGAAATTCCGGAATAATTTAGATAGCCTACGATTGTTATACGTTCGCTCTCATCACTCATAAGAGGGGCGGTTTTCGATTTAGCTTTCACCGAATTGCGGCCGACTTGGCCGAGAGCTCATCTCGCGACATTAATTTGGATAAGTAGCAGCACGCCATGGCCATTGAGCCACCGCGGCGGTTTGCGCAGCGTCCACGCAAAAAAAAAAATAGAAACATAAAATCACACAGCACATAATAATCGACAATAGATCGACGTATTGAAAACCAAAATCGCGCTGCATGAGCTGGCAAAGCTCATGGAAAGCCTTTGCAGACATTGTATGCAGAATAAGCCACAACGCATAGGCACGAACACGAGGGAAATCTTCGTTTTCGTTTACTTGAAATCTAAACTTTTTCAGGTGGCTAACACGTACGCAAAGTTGAGCTTCGTCAAGGCGTGAAACTGCAGCCTGTATTTGTCAGCTACATATACAATGCGTGGCCCCATGCGTACTGCAATAGGTTCCTTTGTCTTTCAATACTCCGCAGCACGTGAAGCAAGCGAACGCCTAATCCTCTACGAACCCCCCGCGCAACAATTCCACGGAAATCCCTCAGAATTTATGTTTATGTATTTAAAATCTGACGCAGTAAGGTGGTCAACGGAAGTTAAGCAAGTTAAGTTACTGACAGACTAAAGCGCACTGCCATTTGAGATCACGCGACTGGTCAGCTGCCATTACAGGTTCTCGCCGCAGAGCATGTATATCCAGCGGCCACCTAAATCACGGCGTGAACGAGGCACCTGAGTAGGCGTACAACTATCTTAAAAAACGTTTTATGCATAACTGACGTACAGTCATCGGTAAAAGTTTGCGGGATGAAGATTCCGGAGAAAAAAAATTTATTTTTGCGTTGCCTCACTAGCCATTCAGACGGTATTCTTCTAGCAGTGGAGACCGCCTGTCTTGTCACTCTTCTATGCATTTCATTCTCCTACTGTACCTAACAGCACCGGAATTACTTTTTTTCCGCGAATACGCTACCCACAAACTTTTTCCGTGACTGTACATTACATTTCAGTGAAAAGCGCGACCAATTCAGCGCTCGAGCGTTCCTGTCGATACGGTTGCGCAGTCGATCTTCCGATAAATGAAGCAATGCCGACACGCGACAAAGAGTATTGGAACGCACGCAACTCTTCGCGGGAGCTTGACTGAAAAAGACGACTCTTAATTTAACAAAAACAATCGCAAGTTGCTTGCCTCAGTGCTAAATTTCTTCTGGATGAAACACGGAACAGTGCCATCACGCCGCCATGTGCTTGCCACTCACATTTCGCTTGGCGCGCAAAATACGGCCGGACGCATGGTGGTGCCAGAAAACAGACGCCGCCGTTTCGCATGCACAATTTTAGGTTTAGTTTCGCAAAAGGGAGGGAAATTTACAACACTTATTCCACAATGCTTGAAGTTTATTATTAGAGCATTTTAGAAGCAATGTTAGCAGCAGAACCGTTGAAATAAACAAGAAATCGTCAATTCTTGTGTTCACGTTGTATGTATATGAATGTATATATATATATATATATATATATATATATATATATATATATATATATATATATATATAGCAGACAAGGTGAATGAAATGAGGGGCTCGTTTGACAAACACATCAAGGAGGCCAACAGTCACTCAAACCAATGTCCACAGGGAATGTTTCTCTTGATTTATTTTTTAAATAATACTTCGATTAATCTGTTGCTTAAAGAAAATTACTTATAAAGCAGCAGAAAAAACAACCATGCCGCGGTAGGATCCGAACCCACGACCTCCGAATATCGCGTCCGGCTCTCTACCAATTGAGCTACGCGACAGCGGTCCACTCTGCTGCTCTCGTGGGTATTTATGTTTACTGCGTGTAAGCGAACCTTGACAGTGTTCACCAGCGCCACCCTCGTCCATAGCGGCGAATATAGAACGTCCTGTATTTATTACCGCGAATGTGACGTAGAACGTCATCTAACGGCGAGGGCGGAAGCTGTGCGAGAGCCCTCTTATTCTACCTATGGCACCAAGACTGCCAGAACCGAGACGCTCGTTAACCTATTAGCAGAAAAGGAATATGAAATGAGGGGCTCGCTTGACAAACACATGAAGGAAGCCAACAGTCATTGAAACCAAGGTGCACAGGGGAATGTTTCAATTGTTTTCTTTTATTTTTTATTTAATACTTCGATTAATCGGTCGCTTGAAGAAAATTACTTATCAAGCAGCAGAAAACACAACCATGCCGCCGTTGGGATTGGAATCCACGACGTCCGGTGCTCTACCAATTGAGCTACGACGACGGCTGTCCAATCTGCTGCTGTCTGGGACGGCACTGACCTGCACTGGGATTGCACTGCACTGCAATTGCACTGCATCTGGGATCGGGCCGGGACTTTTCTGCGCGCGTACGTCTTTCCTTATCTTTCCTCACCTTTGCGCTACAACTTTCAGCACATGGCAGCGGTTGTGGCTCAACTTGAGCCAATGGGCAGGCCCGTGCGCTTTCCTTTTCATCTTTCCAGACAATAGCAGCAATAGCAGCAGTCGAAAGGCTTGAGATAGATGTAATAAAGCTTAGCTTTACGCAACCAATGTGTACAGTCGCTTGAAATATAGATGGGCTGGCACTCGAGTGAGTTTCGATATCGGTGTCAATACATCATCACTAAGTTATAAGCACTGGTGAGTAGACGTACAGGTGATACGCAGTTTTAGCATTTAACGTTAAACGTTTGACCATGATGACGTGAAGCAGGTTGGGGAAGAGGACTCTTGGCTATAAATTATAGGTTGAGGTAAAGGCTATAAATAATAGGTTGAGGTAAAGGAGAAACCTCGCCCGCACCACTAATAGACAGTTTTAGTTGACAGGAGCGGCGTCCCGCTCCGCTCAGGCAGCCCAGCAGGAACACAACTGCGCATGAGCAGCCCGCTTGGCCCTGAGCGGGCAACCGGAGCACACCTCCCGTTCCGCTCGCTGACGACCCTAGCGGAGAGAGCCTAGCGACACTGCTCCCGGCAGCGGAGCAAGATGGCTGCCCCCAGAGAGGCAAGCACACAGAGTTCGTGGTCACTTTTTCCCCCAGTGGTGCTAATTCGGCTTTGGCACCGTCTTTGCAGATGTAGCAAATCTAGATGTACGTACATACGTACAGTGGCTCGTGAAATCAACATCAAGGTCGGGAAAAACTAGTACAACATTGGCTAGAGCTGCTGTTGGCTTGCTTTGGATATCGAGAAGACCCGACCTGACGAAGTACATCAGTTTATGTTAAAAACACTTCTAATGCCTAAATTATTTTCAACTGCATATAAAATGGCACAATAAAGACTATGTTTTACAGGATAAAAAGAAATAATGACGCTATATATTTTATTAAATGTAGTGCTTCCAGTTAAGTTGCACAGAGGCCGCTACGAGAGTTTCCTCCACTAAGGGAAATTCGTTTCAAGCGCAACTAAAAAAGATTCCGGTGTCAGCGCTCCGCTACCACTTACCGTGCTACGTGAGCAGAGCGGGACCGTCGCCCCGGTCAACTAAAACTGTTTAATGTATCGCGGGTCATGACTATATACAGACAGTCTCTATGAGAGGAAAATTAGCCCACTGCCCATAATCGGCCCGTGCTAGGCATATTAACGTACCCCGGTTTAATTGCCTCGCCGAGCTTGGCAAGTGCACGGACTGAGTTGAGGAGCCAGGCGCGTTGGCATCAACTCGCTTACCGACTGCAGACCGGCCATTTAGGCCGACCGGAAGCCGCGAGAGCCACTGCTTATCAGTCCGAGAGGCCGGGTGTTCGTTGAGCCTGCGCGGGTGACCTAGCGCTCCCGTATTTTGAACACACTGCAGCCGGTGCGCTGGCACTGATTCTTCGCCAGTTACTGACACGATATTTTAAAGACTGTGTGGCCGTTCAGAAAATTTGAAATCTTCAATTGGAGTCTGCATACGTCGTCGTGATAAATGAATCTAAATTTCTCTCAAGAACAAACGTGCTCTCAAGGAAATGTATACAGAACGAAAGCTTATTATTAGTGATTTTCGTTTTCGAAATTTAGTAGCTAGGCTATTCCGGCCGAAGAAGAAAACGCAGAAAGCCGAGATTACCGTATCCCAGGCGTCTTAAATTGTTAATGTGTCTCGTATCTCCGCCGCACGGGCGTCCAGCGGGGGCCTCCGGGGCTTCCTAGCTGCGCTCCCTTTCCCCGCGGCGGGAAGAAAGCGGAGAACAGGTTTGATTGTCCGGTTCATGAAAACGGCAGCGTCTCCGGCGCGCGGAGCAGGCCAATGCATTTTTTCTTTTGTGGAGGGACCATTTCCTTCTCCATGTTGTTATTTTTACCAGTAGAATCTTCTATGTTAAAGGGGCTGTGAAGGGGGCTCTAATAAAGTTGCGGGATGCTTGGAATATTGAAGCACGCCGCTTTACGAATACTGTCCAGCAAGAATTTTTTTTTAATGCGGTTAGTAGAAGCTGAGTTATCTGTAGTTAAAATTTGAATTTCAGCGTCTTCGCGCCTTTCCCTCTCCTCTCGTCACTTTTTGTACGCTGGAAGGTAGCCGCTCCTTCGCCGAACCCCCCCCTGGGAGCGGAGCTTCCCGACCCGCCGGAGCTAAGCGCCTTATTGGCCGCGGCCACGGTAGCTGCCTGACGTCTGCAAGAATCTAACCAATGGCCACCTCTCCCCTTGTCTACGCAGATGCGGTGGACGGAGGAGAGTGCGAGAATGAAAAGGTAGCCGGGAAGGGCTCGCCAACTTTGACGCGTGATTGTGGGTGTTCTGCTGCGCGTATAAGACTATTATTTGGCTCTGGTTTTGATGGCAACACAGTGCATTGATTAAGTGAGTTAATGTGCTCTCATCGGAACGCGTTTCAGTGCCGCTTTAAGTGCGATAAGGCGGTATTGGTGATTTTTCGTTTTTAGCATAAAGAACTGGCCAGATCTCGTTAAATTCCTATGCTGGCGCCGCATTGCGGCGGCAACCGTGATTAACGGCCGCTCGTCGCTGGATTGAAGCGCTCTGGCGGGGCGCGGGAGTGGCGGAAGCTTTGCAGGCTTGCTTGAACACGCATCCAAGCGGTGCCACTCTGGTATCTCACGTTGTCAGGTAAGCGGTGATTATCCTACCATATTGTTGCGGAAACTCCCGCCTGTTCTCAACAGTACGCGTATATGTTTTCCGCAAGCGTTATTAATGAAATCTCGTTTTGACGTATAGTATAACGCGATTTGAAGCTGATCATTTCAGGCTTAACTTACTCGGATTAAAGTCCTCTCACGCGGTTTATGTTAGGAGGAACGCTGCAGTAAATGCATGTATTAGCTTAGTTAGCGGAAGCATTCCCCTGTCCTGCACCGCCATGTTTGTTGCGGACTAAGTCACCGTCACGGTAGGGAAAAATTCTTGGTTCGTTTTCGCTGGAACGAACGTGTTAGCCATCCAATCGCGTTAGTCTAGACTGCGAATCTTCCATGCGTCGCTTCTCTGACGCTCGTTACTAAGTTCGCAAGCGCTACCACGATGTTGATCCAAACTCCGGCTATAGTAATACTATAGGAAGGTTTCGTGCCAGCGAACCGTTCAGATATGACCTAACCTAAATGCAAATATGTACGCACTGTTTTGTCAGTGCATGCTCGCTAGCTCAGTCACGGATGGCAGAATAATTGCCACATGCCGCGACGTGCATTTTTGACTCATTTAAAAATCTGCGAGGTTTCATTAAAAGAGGCACCAATTACGTAGTCTGTCTTTGTAATGGTGCCCAAGACGTGAGTAAACGAATATCACGTGTACCACCTTAAGCATGCGCATGCATAAGTGGCCACGGGCACATGATTCTCGGCTCTGGCAGTGAAGTAATATTCTCACGTTCTGTTTCTCTTCCAGTGATTGCGAGGTAATCTCTACATAGTTCTCATCATTACGGCCTTGAGGGCAGGCTGTAAGACTCTGAGTGATTTAAAGCGAGAAAGAGGCCGCGTTTTTTTTCGTTTTGTTTTTCCTCCTCATGCGACCTAAAGTGCAAACAGTAATATCACGGGCACATTTCGGATGTCGAAGCCTAAATAGCATGTCAAAAGAAATTTAAATTTTTTGCGCGTATGCGGGGATTACGTTCTGATTTATGCGAGTATATACTCGCATATTAACCAGCTTGTTGTGTAGGTCGCTCCTGCTGCTTTCCCCAGAATCTAGGCTTATGCGGAACGTATGCTCCCAATCATGCATTTTAGATGAATTATGAGATCTTCGTGCATATGTAACTTCTGTATTCTGCAGTCTTATCTTTGCTCTCTCATTGTACGTTGTTATGCCATATTTTATCTTTAATTGTCGGTGCTCATCGCTACGGCCACTTTTTCGTCAGGCGTAAAGTTACCTCTTTTCAAAAGCTTATCTCTAATCAATCTATTGCAATGTGAATGAGTGGTGTGAACATAATTATACTACAATATGAATACGTATGCACAACGTCAGCACAATTTACCATTGGATTTGCATATGTATTTGCAGGCTATGTGCGAAGCTGCTTCCCGGATGAAAAAGTGGACACAGTCGGAGCGGTGGTAAACCGAGGAGCTCAGGGCAGTGAGGAAGGGTAATTGCTATGAACGAATAAAGCACCAGGACAAGCAGCAATGAATGAGGAAACAGCCAAGTGGCGGCAGACCCTTCGATCCTCAGGCCCACAAATGTCACTTTTGTGTACATAACTCTTAGCTTCTCTCAGAACTGTCAGTATTCAAATGTGCTAAAGAACTCAGCAATAACTTAAGCCAAGGAAAGCACGGAGGAATGTTGTTTATGGTCATGTTCAATTGAGGAAGTCGTTAGTTGTATGACCACTTATATACAGTTAATTTTCAACGAAGTAGGAAAGGCAACCAAGTGCCTTTGTTGGGATCCATATCTACGACCTTCGTTTGCTAAATCTGGTGCTCAGCCAACGGAAGTAGCAAGCAAAATAGCCACCAGCTTACCACAGTTTGAATAGCACTGCATGCAAGAAGGACAACATGTAACATGCGTTTCGATTCCTCCAGTGGCTTGTGCTTGCATTAATTCTGTCTGAAAATTTATCTCCTTCTAATAATGCTTATGCAATCAGTTATCTATGTTCAGCACTTATGTAAAAAAGCAACTCTCTGCGCTTTCGTTGCTTTCTATGGCAGCTAGCCTCTTTCGTTTATAATATACATCCTAACAGGCCCTCCGCTTTCATGTCACTGTCTGCTGATGCGCATTTAGACTGGCGTTTAAAACAGGTGGGGTGTTCATAGAAGAACACTTCTTTTAGCATTTTGCACAGTTACATTTGTGAACGTGCTTCACTCTTGAGTGTTCAATTGTGGGTGGCTTTTACAGGTATGTTTTGTGATTAAGTGCTTTAATCGTGCAATATTCTTGCAGGTAATGATGTTCGGAGCCGTCAATAGTCGAGTGCTGATGCTGCTGTTTGTCTAATCTTATGCGATATTGGGCTTTCTTAAATTCATGGTTTATTTTCGAAGATTTAAGACGCCTTTGGGTTATTAATGTCAGACGTTTTCAATGTTTACATTTCAAACTATGCAGCTGGTGAGAAAAGTTCGAAGATTAAATCTTAATCACGCGGTGCTCCCATAATGATATGCTTGTATTGTTAGTGTATGTACGTTCTAGTTGCAGAATATCCCCTGCGCTGCGTTTTTATTGCAACTTCGTTGTAAACCTTGTGATTAAATCCATCGGTTCCCACACTTGGTGCGCCCTTCTTTGTGGCTGGTGTGTATGCATTCTGTGATTCAGTGTTTGCAATGTTCTATTAAGTTCCAAAGTGCATAACGTGTAAGCATTATTTGTTTACGGTGCAGCACGGCTTTCATTTTATCGTAAATAAGGTAGATAGATAGATGAAGAGAGAGGGAAAGGCAGATAATATCCTAAGTGAGGAATATCCTAAAGTAGGTTTCCAACTTTAGCGATTTAGTAAAAAAATTAGGTAACTATAACTGCCTGACGCTTATGACCGACGGGGTATAAACAAGTGCTGCCTCTACTGCGGCTGGTATGTGTGCATTCCAAACGCTCAGTGCTCAATATCTTAGTCACTGCTTGATGCCAATATCACTTTAGTGCATTTGAAGGTGAAGTTGATGGTTACCACTTTTAAAGCATCTATTCTAGTCATCCACTATATTACCGCTCTTTCAGTTGTATATGACTGATGTGGTGGTGCTACTCATTGGAAGAGCATGCGGTTGTATTTTCAAGCTTCATGGCTCTTAAATAGTTTTATGGCATGCATAGTCCCCATGTGTTCAAACATTTGTAAATAAAACTTTCAAAACAAACGGATCTCACTGTGATTTGAGCCATTTCTAAACTTAAGTAGAGTTTATCAGGTGGTGCTGTTAAAATTTGAGGTTCATTTTTAAATGATGCAGAAATGCATCGTGCTAATCTGATGTTATTCCAAATGTAATTACGATCAATCACGTTATATCTACAGTAATGCCAGAGCGAAGCACGCGCTAGGGGACGCGCCGTCTCTATTCCGCTGCTGGACCATGAACCGTACAGGCACGGTCAGGACGTTGGCCCGATGCTCTTTGCAGGCGGCTGCAGATCATCGCCAAATGAGCGACCACGAACAAAACTAAGCACGATCCGAAAATGGCCTCCAATCACGGGGCAGTCATTTATTGCTTGGTCGTTGATGCTAGGCGAGTCGTCCGCACAGCTAATAATAATAATTGTTTTTTTGGGGAAAGGAAATGGCGCAGTATCTGTCTCATATATCTTTGGACACCTGAACCGCGCCGTAAGGGAAGGGATAAAGGAGGGAGTGAAAGAAGAAAGGAAGAATAGGTGCCGTAGTGGAGGGCTCCGGAATAATTTCGACCACCTGGGGATCTTTAACGTGCACTGACATCGCGATGTCAGTGCTGTGCGATGTCAGTGCACGTTAAAGATCCCCAGGTGGTCGAAATTATTCCGGAGCCCTCCACTACGGCACCTATTCTTCCTTTCTTCTTTCAATCCCTCCTTTCGATTTTTCATTCCGGTAGAGTGTCAAATAGATGCCGCGATGGTAGCGAGACACATAAGAATGAACACATGCGCACGTAATAAGTAGTAGTCGCGTCAAATATCAGGATGTAAGAGCTGGATGTAATCATGTAATGCGTTCGATTCATTACAGTAATATAATACCATCAGGCGGAAGCCCAAAATTTCCAAAAGCGCAAAATATATAATATTCATAACACGCCATAAAAATTCGCTGAGTTTCGCGATTCACTGAGGGTATTGTATATATCCGCACTGCACAGATCTTGCCACGTAAAGTGAAGGGGAACAAGGTGCGCCTTGTGGGGAAGATCAACATGCCAAATACCCAGATTTTTTTAAAGTTTTATCCAAAATATTGAAAGCAAAAGGTTGCGTTCATGTTTTCCTTTCTTGTTGATGATATGGAGGGCACATAAAGCAAAACATTCAGAATGAAATGAAATTATCCAACTATACTGGTTTATGTACCCCTCCCCCGGCCGCTATAAGACGCAAATCTGGTTTCGCGATATATATAGTACTGTAAAAGTGGCCTCCTAAATTTTTTATAACACAGTGGTACCTAATTTGACATACTGAATGATTTGTTTTGAGGCATCTAATGTCCCAAAGTGACTAAGGCTCTGAAGGACGACATAGTAGACGGCTCTTAATAATTTCGATATTCTGAATTTCCTTAACGCGCACTGACATCGCGCAGTACCCTGGCATCTAGCATTTCGCCACCACTGAGATGCGACCGCCGAGGCCGGGATCCAACTCACGAATTTTGGCTCAGCAGCCCAACACCATAATCACCGAGCAGCGGCGGCGGCTTTACATATCCAATTGGTTTGGTTGATGCAGGTTTACCGTCCTAAAGCGACTCGGGCTACGAGAAACGCCGTAGTGAAGGGCTCTGGAAATTGTGATTTCCTGGCGTTATTTTGCGTGCAGCGACAGCGCAAAGTACACGGGCTTCTACCATTTCGCCTCCATAAAAATGGAACCGCTGAGGCCGGGGTCGAAGCCGCGTCTTTCGGGACAGCAGCCGAGCACAGTAACCACTGGGCCATTGCGATTAGATATCAAATTACGAGTCTCATAATATCCCCAAAAACAGTTAAGCGATTGGTGTATATAAGCCTCGTTTTCAATTGCCTTTTTCTAACGCGCATAAGCCTGATTTTGAAAAAAAAAGTAACAGTAAGATTATCCCGACAGTGATAGGGTTGTTTTCAGAAAAGTAAAATACCAGTATGCGTAGCAAACCTGTGTTCCAGATCATATAACAGTATTCGGAGTAGTTTTAGCGGTACTAATAAACTAGTTGTATATGTAATTTTTTGAGACGGAGGTGTATTGTAAGCTGTTTGTTTGTCTGGCTTATATGTGCAAATAATCTAACGCTAGAAATCAGAGGTCTGATAGCGACAGCCTTCACTATTTTAAGCCTGGACTTTTGAGCCATGGTGCCCATGTCAGCTCCCTGTTTGGGTAGTCCGGGCACCGGAACCCATTATTCGGTAAAGCGTAAAATGCGGCGGCTTTATGGCTAAAAGAGGCCTTATCATTTTTCAGAAAAGAAATGCAAGCTCCGCCGCCGCTTGAAATAGAGCTCGAGGGAAGCGGCATCAACACAAAATCCCCACTCTTCACGGTTTTAAAGCACACATGCCATTAATTCAATGATCATACTTTAACAGCGTCAAGATTGCATCACTATTCCTACAACGCCATAATCAACTAATCCGAAGCAGGGCACGGTGGTTACGCTCTGTTTACGTCTTAATTTTCACTGAAAGCCCTGATAAGGACGCGAATACATTGTTCATGGCTTACTGGGGCTGGGAAAAACTCGAGTGTGCTTTACTTGGAAGCCCTGGAAGGCTCCTCCCAAGTGCTGTTCAGGATTTGGCAGATCCAGGCACGTACATTCCTAAACCCCTTAGCAAATCGGGGCACTAGTAAGCGAAAATAAAAAGAGAACTGCAGATATCCGTAAGTTAACCAGGCCAAGTCCGCCTCTCCAATCTATCCGGTAATCCCCTGTACCTTAAAGTGTGCCTGCATATTCAGTCTTGCCGAATACGTAACAGGCATCAACACATCGAAATTTATTTAGCTTGTTATATTGCTGCGTGGGTAGAGAAAATAAGCTCTCCTAGCACCTCGACTATTTCCTTCCACACAGAAATTTATCCTTACGTGCAGTCGCTCATGACTGTACTCTTTGTGTGTGGTTTTCTGGCTATTATATCTTTAAATCTCGGAACAGGTCACTTTTAAATTGAATGGCAGAATTTCATTATTTTACTATGTTTTCTCAGTTTTCTGTACAAAACCAGCAAGGTTCTTCTTCCGAAGCAGTGTGCTGCAAGCTCACAGAAGCTGTCAGTTATTTCTTCACAACAATGAAAAAGGGAACGCTTTTCTTCTCACTAACATGCAACGCTGATCGTGAATATTCAAGGCTCTTCCTGTACCCGGTGGTTTCTCAAAATCTTGAGCCCTGAAAAAAAATTTTTTGAAGGTACTCAAGCATGCAACGAGAATAACTTCCCGTTAGGATCTTCACGCAAAATTTATGCCTGCTGGAAGGAGGCACTAATGAGGCACATCTACCTTAAAGGATTTTGTAGAAATTCTTGTTCTTGGCTTCAGACAAAGATGGTACATACCCACTACGGGAAAGCAACCGAGACACAGGCAGTGAACTGAAGGAGACAAGCGTTTTGAAAAAAAAAGTAATCATAGATGGGACAGTGGAACTATAGGGGACCTGCTTACTAGAAGAATGAATACGCGACAATGGCTTTATGTGCGAATTCGCATATATTACCTGCAATCTTTTCTGTTCGTATTGACTGAACTGGGAAGCAAAAAAGTACCAGAATAGCAGTCACTCCATAACAGAAAGGGAATTTTGCACAGCAGGGCGCTCACTAAGGCTGCTTCGTCCAAGCAAAGAAGCGCGATTCGAAAGAACCACAGTGGACGCAGGCAGACCCAACAGTTGAAATGAAATTTGTAATAGGCGCCTCCTCTAATACGAGGAGCGGTGGCAGAACAGATGGTAGTGATTTATCACCTCAGGTTTGGCACAACATGGGCACAATGGGACGACCGCCAGACAATGTCTGTGAATGTAGAAGTTCAGCAGTAGCACCCCGCGAAACAAACGCATGAAAGACACGTCCAGCATGCGGTAGCGCCACTCTTTGCTACTCCAAGGATGCAGAAGATCCTGGTATTCGGGCGATGATGTAAGTGCCAAGAAAGTAAATTGCTGAAATATTGTGTAGCTGCCAAAACTCTCCGCAGATTTATATGCACAGGTTGGAAGAGCAGCAGTAATTGGGCAGCAGAGAGAAACGCTTGCCAAGGAACCCGCAATCTCATTTGAGTGAAAGCCCTTGCACCGAGGTACCCAAAGCAAACGCACCTAATTTAGATGGAGCAAGATCAAGAAGTTAAAGAGACGTAATGCCCGAGGGTCTTTGAATGTGAATAATGAAGTACAAATATACAGATAGTGCGTCTTAACCATCACTTGGGAAACGAAATTTTTTAACTCAGGGGTAAGACTACTGCTAATAAATCGGGCAGATAAATCGCAGTGAAGTCGGCAGACGTAAGGAAAAGGAACCGTTAAATGAAGCGGAAAATCTGCTCATATCTGCTTTTTCGTGACACTGCAAGACATCGGCAGCAAAAAAAAATATGAGAGGGAAAGGACCCTAAGGGGTCCAGCAAGAAACTGTTAGTTTAGATTAGTTTATGGGGGTCCCAAGGCGACTCTGGCTATGAGGTGCGCCGTAGTGAAGGGCTCCAGAAATTTCGACCACCTGATGTTTTTTAACGTGCACTGACATCGCACAGTACACGAGCCTCTAGAATTTCGCTTCTATAGAAATTCGACCGCCGCGGCCGGGAACGAACCCGCGTCTTGCATGTAAGCAGCCGAGCGCCATAACCGCTGGGCCACCGTGGCGGCTAGCAACAAACTGTGAAGGAGAGGAAAGGTCATTAGCTTGCATTCCCCGGCAAAATGTCTTGAAATACATCGTGAAAATGTGAAGAGTTGTTATACATTGGGAGTACATCTGTAAAACGAATGTTTACAGGGTCAAGGGGAGACTGCACGAAGCGAATCTGTAGAGTATGCATGCAAGACCATACGGCACTAAGAAATGCTGCAGATTAAAAAAAATAATATACTCGATATGCGAAGAGCCGAGTCACAATTTTGAAAATGTTTAAGCTTTGAGACGCGAAACCTAGCTGACAGAGTGGGCTTCGCACCTCAATGTGCAGAACAGCATTAGCGACATATCTTGCAGGCCCCGTACAGAGGTGTTACGCGTCACGCTCTAGCAGCACAAGAGGTCGAAACTTATGCGCAGGAACTGCAGAAAATAAAAAACAGCGCAACCCTAAAATTGTGGGACGTACATTTTGTAAATCAGCGGTAGTGGGCGCCTTCTAATGCCTGACCTAGCGCTGCAGAGCCTACGCAGCATGCCAATGGCCCGAACACTTCTTGCAGAAACTTGCTTAGCGCTCAGAAATTCACAGTGTCTTGTATTATAGTCGTCCCTTGCGCGAGAGACAGTGCGCCTAAATGTTTCTGTAACCAACTACAATTGAACCAATTTTTGGTCATTACTTCATAAGGAGTTTCTTCAAGGCTGCTTGCCGTTCTCTATAGGCACGGGTGCACACAGCACTGCGCCAAATATTGGCGAATGCACCCTGGTTTACTTGAACAAAATATTCAGACATTTGCCTAGCGCTTTCTAACATTGAGCATAGATGCTTAGCCTTGCACTCAGTACTTGTACTTGAAGCAATCGAGAGAGTGGATTTTAGGGTGTCCTTAAAGTGCGGCGAGTGCTGTTTTCGATCGGAGATTGTTAATTTGTATATAACCTTGAAACTAACCGTGATCGCTGTTTGTGGCACATCAACAGGCGCCGAAGACGTGACAGAGACTCCAGAGGAAGAAAAAATTAAGTCTAAAGCAGATCGGCATTGGCCACGTACAGATGTAAGGAATCCTCAACTGTTGTAGACTGTTGCTGTCACAAACTCAATCAAATGGTCTAGAGCCGAAGCGATCTGTTATAAACCCCCCACATCACGTGGTGCGAATTGAAGTCTCCAAAGAGTAAAAGCTGAGATCTGCTACTAGACGTAAGCAAGTCAAGAGGCCGAGTGTCATGCTCGCCTGATTGAAAATATGCATTAGCTGGGGCTGCTAAGATGGAATATTGATATCAACTATAAGAATTTCGCATTGATTGTCCGCATACTGAAATGACATACACAGTGTGTGACAAAGTTTTATGAAATGAAAATAGCAATTACAACCCTCCGCCTCTTAATGGCCGATCTAGCCGGAACGAGCAGTAATGTTTGAGATGATGACTGAAATCTATGGTAAGCTATGTTTCC
This sequence comes from Amblyomma americanum, assembly GCA_030143305.2. Taxonomy (NCBI): domain Eukaryota; kingdom Metazoa; phylum Arthropoda; class Arachnida; order Ixodida; family Ixodidae; genus Amblyomma; species Amblyomma americanum. Next base: position 3,570 of record JARKHS020031495.1, on the reverse strand, counting down.
TGCAGTGTAGTTAAATTCGGAAGAAGCCGATTGCATGGACAATTTAAATCAATTGAAGCTGAGCAGCTGGAACAGCAACTCCACTGCAATGCACTCAACGATCCTATGTTCGCGGTAGTGCCGCAGCGGTGACTGCCTTTTCTGGAATACTGGCTTTAGGTTTTTCACCATAGTGATATTTCTTTGCCTTCGACTAGGGACAAGAGGAACCTGGAATACCGAAAGGAGACCCACTCAGGTTTTGTGCGCGGATATCAGATTACATCTAAACACAGTCAAAAGACGATGCATTGATAACCTCGTGTGGTAGAGGGCCTTCAGCAGTCGTTGGTCGCTGAACGTTTATTTTGGCGCAGTGGAGTGCAGCCTTCTCTGTCCCGCTCTACCCACTGCACGCAAGACATGTTCCTACATCACAGAAGCGCTGCTTCCCTCTGTGATAGCAGAGCTGATTGCCATTCGTGACGGCCCGTCCACCTTAAAGTACTTCTTTTGTACTGCACCGAACTGTATTCTCCAATATACTGACTCAGCAGGAACAGTAGGGGCCTTTTGGCGCGAAGCCTGTCTCCTGGGCATTGTTGTCGATGTGTGCTATATCGTGGAATCGCATTCATGTCCTCTACGAAATCTATGGGCTTGACGCAGTACGCACTATGTTAAGGAAGCGGACAGTGCGCCCCATCTACTGCAAGTGCCATACCCGCTTCCCCTACTGAAATTGCCCGCAGAAGACGCTGTACTACCTAAAAAGAGAATTTCTCCGTCGCTCTACACGTGCTTTAATATCACGGCATGGATCCAACCTTTCCGGCGGTTTAACTTGCCGTGAGGAGGTAGCATTGAGGAAAATCCGGGTGGATGCTGCGCTGACGCCTGCAGTCAGGGCCTCCTGGACATCACAGATCCCGCTTCTGAACTGCCCCTTCTGCCCTGCTTCTGGTAGTGAGGCGACATTATCTCAATCTCACCTGATTTGCCGTGGACTTCGGGAGCCACAGAAGCGACATCTCGGCAATCAGGGTTTCCACCCCCGCCGACGACCGGACATTCGAACCTGGACCCATGGGCCCCAATACCGGGCCTTGTTGGCATTCATATCCGACACTGGCCTGCACATGCACATATAACCTTCTTTTGCTGCAGGGCATATTTGCGCAATTAAAAAAGTGCAAGTTATGACAAAAAGTGATGGGGGAGCAGCTGAAGCCAAAGAAGACAGGAGATGCACGGTAGACTCGTGCAGCACTTGAACTTCATGAGCTCATGCAGGGCAGTCAGAAGAGCTAGCCGAGTGGGCACCACCGCATGAACAAGCTTTTTCTTGCTGTTCAGGACTGTCATCTCTATCGTGACTCTCCCCACATTCAGAGCAGTACTTCTGACACTGAAGGATGATAGAGGTAAATGAATCCGCGAAAAGTACCAGTGACTGCACTTTTAATTCTTAAAGGCACGGTATCAATGTTAGCAAGGCTGTGTCTTTCTGCTGGGAATTTCCATTCCGACGGCCACTCTGCTGCATCGAAAGACAGCAACCAGGCCTATTGTTTAGAGGTTCTGGAGGGTTTCTGAAGAGGTCAATCGAGAGTCGACACTCCCACCGACTAAGCCTCAGTAACGCGCTAGATAAGGCCATATAAATGCGCTCACTGGGTGGCTGGAGAAGGAGGTACACTTAAACAGATCCACTACACGCTTCTTATCCGATGACCTGCGCAAATTTCACCCGTGCCGAAATGACGCACATCAGAGATTCGCATGTAGTAAGGCGATGCACTTTGAAGGTGTGGCCTGTTTACAGGAAATTACTGTAGCAAGCGTTTTCTTTAAAGATTCAGTGCCATTCGCATGAGCAGATTATTCGCTTGTATACAATGGATATTTGCAGCTTGGAGGCACTGTATCCATCGAAAACGGTGGCGCCTAGAGGATGTCGGTGTAATTTCTATGCGGATCATTAATCGATGTTAACTCAGCAACAGTGAAGCCGTCTGAGCAAGGAGATTTGCAAAATTAGCAGAAGTGAACGTTAAAGAGTGACCCATCAAGTCCAGGTTTTTTTTGCAAATCAACTTTAATTCTGATGCAACTGCGGATTATTGTAAGGCACTGTTAGGAAGGTATTGAAAGTAATGGTGGTTCTACGCGAAGCGCGCTCAGAGTACCTTATAAAGGAGTTTATACGAGGCCACAGCATGAGGTTGTATTAGAGTTCATGCATTTCAAGTCCGCTAACGGCGCCTCGGTAAGCCCACACCATTCGGAAATATTAGCTTAGAATCTAGTGATTACCAAAGAGTCTTGAGAGTGGTTTGGTTTAGTTTAAGGGGGCTTAGTGTCCCAAAGCGACTCAGGCTTTGAGAGACCTCGTAGTGAAGGGCTCTGGAAATTTCGACCACCTGGGCCTCTTTAGCAAGCACTGAGATCGCAAAGTACATGGGCCTGTAGAATTTCGCCTCCATCGATATCCGACCGCCGCGGCCGGGATCGAACCCGCGTCTTTCGGGCCAGCAGCCAAGCGCCATAATTACTCAGCCACCGCGGCGGCAGTCGTATGAATGATCCGCGATGAAGTACTACAGTGCTCTTGTGCGCCGTAAACGTTGTTGTTCGATTTTTAAATGAACGGATTTACCTCGCTAAAACTGTATTTATTCAATTAGTGATATTCTAACTAAACAGTGGTTCAAAAAGTATAAATATCATTTCTGGTTGCGTCCGTCTATCTCGACTGAGGAGAGGTGCGAATGGTTTGCTGTTATACTAACCCAACACCACGACGAGTAGAAATCGTTATTCAGGCTGAAATCTTCTTTTATTCCACCACCGACGATTGTCGTTAACGCAATGATAACTTATACTTGGTAATAACGAGACATTATGTTACAAGAAGCCGAGACCATTCCAGGGCGAAAAACAAATAAAAACAAAGCAAGGTAATATTTGGCAACCAGCAGTTTGTATGTGCTTAAAATTTTCAGGCGTCAAACACCGAGTTTATTTCCTTAGTCAGTTGTACGGTATTGCCTTGGCACTGACTTGTAGTCTGAGATCTAGCCGCCGCAGCCGCATTGAGATGGAGGGGCGATGCAAAACACACCCGCGCGCTGTGCGATGTCAATGTACGCTAAAGTACACCCGATGGTTTGAATTAATCCGAAGCCCTCTGTCACAGCATCCCTCATAGCCAACGTGCCGTTTCTGGACGTTAAACTTCTGATACTAAAAACCCCTTGTAATACTAATACTTCCAAAACTGGAACTTTCAGTGTTGATGAAGTCCCGTGATTACATTTGTGTTCTTCTGAACCAAGAGGCGCCGCAAACAGAATTGATGCCAGCGTAAAAGTAGCTTTTTTTTAAGAGAGATTGTGAACTAATTAAACATTGCGCCAGCGGGTTACCGCCTACAATGTAAAAGATATATATCGCTCTCGCAAAGGACCGTAAAGTGTAAAGTTCGCCTTTAAGTTGAAATACTTATGCGACCGTAAGAAGCTGTCTTTTCTATCTATTGAAGGTGTTTAAAATGCTAGAAATTTTTAGTGTCTTCCTGATTCCCACTAG